>PVKB01001764.1:0-188478 GCA_004027205.1 Ctenodactylus gundi
TGTGTGTGTGTGTGTGTGTGTGTGTGTGTGTGTGTGTGTGTGTGATACTAGGGATTGAACCCAGAGCCTTTGTGCTGAGCTATGTCCCCAGCCCTTTTTTCATTTTATATTTTTTATATTTTAAGATAGAGTCTTGCTAAGTTGCCCAGCTGGTCTCAAACTTGCAATCCTCCTGCCTCAGCCTCCCAGAGTGCTGAAATTACAGATGTGCGTTGCCAGGCCTCGCTAACTTACCAAACAGCCTGTTTCTCCAGATATAGATGTGTGCTCTGTTAAACACAGAGCTACCCAGGCTGAGCGCCTATTTAGCTCTTTGAGTGAATAACACAGTAGCTATTGTGTCTCTCAGTAAATCATTTTCCTACCACGTGAACTTCACAGGCCACTTAAGCTCATTAGCCTCAGTTTCCTCATTTTAGAAATCAAGGCAAAGCCCTTGGAGGAGTCTGTGAAGCATGTTGGCTCAGACAACAGCCTGGCAAATGAAAGCAGGTTATTAAGGAGCTTTGCTAATACTGTCCAGCTTGAACAACTTACCAACTTAGCTAGACTCTGTCTTAAAATAAACAATAAAAAATAAGGCTGGGGATTTGACTCAAAGCAAAGGCCCTGGGTTCACCCCAGTACCACCAAAATAAGTGTTAAAAACATAAAGAACCTGCTGCTGTCATGAATACAATCAGTACTTATCTCAGATAAATATCACTCCCGCGTGCATTCTAGCACTGGCAGCTTTTCCCTCGGCCCTCACTTTCCACCCTGCGGGATCCTGGCGTCTGCAGTCTTGCTACTTCATCCCCACTTGTCCTAGTCGCTCTTTCGTTGCTGAGACACAGTACCCAACACACACAGCATAAGGGAGGTTTATTTTTTAGCTCACGGTTTCAGGAGGTCTCAGTCCACTCATGGGTGGCTGGCAATGGTGGGGCGGGTCTGGAGGAGGCAGCTGTGCCCGGCTTCACAGAGGAAGGCTCAGGGCTTGGGGAGAACCTGGGGCAGGAGTATTTCCTTCCAGGCCTTGCCCTCAGTGATCCCTCACAACCTCCTGACCAGGCCCACCTCTGAACCCTCCGAACCACACGGGAAACCTATAGGTAATCCACAGCACCCAAGCATAGGAGGCTTTAGGGGGACATTCTAAAACTGAACCATGACATCACTTTCAGAGAAACGCATGGCTGCCCCAGGGTAGAAGGACAGAGAAGGAAGGATGCTGCCTGGTGGAGGACTTCTCATGAAATCCCTTGAGCACTTTACAAAGCTCACACTGTTTTCTGCAACTTTATAAACAGAGAAAAACAGTATTTTCAAGTGGAGAGCTCACAACACATTTCAATATTCTTCAATCGAGATAATTTCCACTAAAATCTTAAAAAGGGTAAGTTGAAAGCCAGGCATGGTGGCATATGCCAGCAGTCCCAGTACATGGGAGGCTGAGGCAGGAGGACTGTCACGTGGGCAAGGCCAGCCTGGACTACACAGTGAGTTCAGGACCAACCTGGACTCAGAAGAGCCAGATTCTGTCTCAAAGAGAGAGAGAGAACATTGAGATAATTCCCTCACCCAGACAAGAGACAGGAACAGAGAAAAAGAGAGAATACACACACACACACAGACACAGACACACACACACACACACACACACACACACACACACACACACACACACGCTGCATCTGACAGTCTACTACTAGCATTTAAATACCCCAAACCTTCTTTCCAAGCTCTTTAGCAAAGCTCATTAACACAGCAGCTCATATACAGGACATCCCAAAAGCGCCCCTCCCACGGAGGCAGTACTTCCTCAGCTAAGGTAGTAGCTGCACATCCTCTCGGGTTCCTGGGGGCGTCCACCACCGCCACAACCCACAAATCCCTGACACAGACCTTCATCTGGTTGGGCTTCGCCCGCTTGTCCTTTCACAACACTGACCTCATCTGCTGTCCTGAGAAGCTTGGGTGCCCGGCCAGCTGCGTGGCTCCCGCACAGCCGCAGGCCCCTCGGCAGCTGCACACAGTCACCTGCCGCTTGGAGACTGCGCAGTGGGCAGCCTTCCCGAACTCCTACCAGACTGCAGTGCAGTTTTTTCCTGGTTGTTCGTTCTGTGGTAGTGTGGTGGGACCCAGCGCCATCGCACAGAGCTGCTACATCCCCTGCGCAGTTTTATTTTCGATTTCGAGAAAAGGTCTCACTAAGTTGCTAAGTCATCTAGGCTGGGCTTGACCTTGTGATCCTCCTGCCTCAGCCTCGCAGAGTGCCGAGATGGCAGGCCTGTGCCCGGGACTGACTTTGAGATGTGTAGTCTTTAATGAAGGTTGGCCCAGCGTGACAGGCAGGTAAACTCCCCTCAGCCGGAAATACTGCTCCTTGAATCTGCATGTATTTCAAAAATCTCTTATTCACGTAATTTCATTTCCCCAACTGGTTACTAAGTATTGTTACAGACTGGGTCTGGAGTGACCACCCCCCCCCCCAAGCCTCCTGGGTTTGGAAGGTGACAGATCAAGAGAGTTGGCGCACTGAAGTGCTGTTGGGTGCAAGCCTGGCTGGAGGCGGCCACCAGCCCTTCCAGCATGCACTGAAACCCCCAACGGGGAAAGTGACTAAGAGAACTATGAGGCTAAAATAACTTGAAACTACCAGTCTGAAATAACTGAGCACCTGACAGCCAGGTGTCACTCTCTGCTAAAGACAGAACTGTCCTTCCTGACTCAAGCCTCCAAGGCTGAAATGAGAGTGAAGGGTGCCACAGGCCCAGGACTTCGGGCAAGGAACCCAAGATTACATCCCGTCCTTAGCCCTGTGGCCACCTTGGCCCTGACCTTTCTACCTAAATGTTCTCTCCTTGTTTTCCTGTGGAGCTCAGACAATGGAACCAACACAGAAAGCTGGAAATGGACATAGCCAGTGGCTGGAACAGCCACTGTGAAGTGACATCACACAGGCTGTCTCAGGTGGCATCTACAAGAACAATGGCCCTGGCGGCAGGGGTCTGGAATCTCAGCACTCTGGGAGGCTGAGGCAGGAGGATCACAACTTCTAGTCCCGCCTGGGCAACTCAGCCATATAGTAAGACCCTGTCTCAAAATTAAAATTTAAAAGGGCTAGAAATGTAGCTCAGTGTGAAGGTCCTGGGTTCAGTCTCCAGTCATGATAAGAATTCTCAGAGTGATGAAACAAAAATCGCCAAAATCCATAAAACTCAGAAATTCTGTTAGATTCAATGCAAAAGTGACATGCCGCTCTGTGCAATTTTGTAAGGATTAAAAAGCAATTTTGAAACCTGGTTAGATTATCATGTAACATGATGTCCTCTCACGAGACCCCCGGGGTCGCGTACCCTGCCGTCACCCTTACCAGGCACACACACGTGATGCAGGGGTTGTCCGTGATGAAGGGGATCTGCAGGGCCTCCCCTTCCTTGTCACAGCGGGCGACAGAACCTGAAATCAGGGAAAGCTGATTTTAATGTGAACCTTGTTTAGTGGCATTATTATAAAATCTTCAATTCTTATATCATTCCATTTTGAAACGCATGCCCACATTTCAGAAATGCTGAGAGGCTTGATCAAAACCACCAAAAATAAATCTCCCCAAATTGATTTTGAATAGTTTTACCTAACAGGCCACAGGCTGTGTGTGTACATGTGTGTATGTGTGCATGCGTGCGTGTAGGGGGGCAGGATTGAACCCAAGGTCTTCACACCACGTAAGCTACATCCCCAGCCCATTTTCTACTTTAGCTTTTCAGATATTTTTGTTTCATTTTGTTTTATGCTGAGATAGGGTCTCGCTAAGTTGTTCAGGCTGGGTTCAAACCTGCTTCTGCCTGCAGAGTGCTGGGATTATAGGACTGTGTCACTAGGGCTGGCTTACACGGGTTAAAAAAGCCACTGTGCTGTTCTCTGGTGGCTTAAGCACGATGGCAGGCATCTTCCTGGGCATTTCATAATCTCCCTCTGTGTAAAATCATTTCAGCTTCACATATTCCATATGCCAAAAGAAAAAAAAAAAAAACAGATTTGGTCATGAAGGTGGGTTTCTAATTTGAAGGAAACTCAGCTCTGTGGGAGCGGAGTCTCCTTATTTATGGGGAGGAGATTGTCACACTGCCGGGGGTGGCCATGAAACACACGCTCCCATCTCTACTCTGAGAAACGGCCCCGTGTCCCGGGCACTGGGTGTGGGGACCATGTCCTTCCAAGCACCGCCCACCACCTTCCCTACTATATCCTGCTCTTCTGGGGCTTTCTCAAGAGGACTGCTCTTCACGTGGCAGAGGGTGATGAGGTGGCCGAAGCCCCCCCTGGCACTGTGGGTGCAGGGGCGGCCCGAGTAGAGGGCCTGGGGGGACACTGACGTGGCCTCTGGTGTAAGGGGAAGGGGTGTTAAAGCGAGGGCGGAGGGAGCAAACACTAAGGGATCTCTCGAGTCCTGGGGCAGACTGTCCTGTCCTGGGCGCGGCACTGCCGGGGCCGGGCACGCCTCCGCGGCTCTCCGCACCCACTCTTGCACACCGCCAGGCGCACACGCACACGCGCAGCTCCTCCCCGCACCCTCGTCCACCTCCCCGCCCGGTGGCCCCATCCCCTCGCTTACCTGTCAGGAAGGAGGACCCCCGGACCGCGGGGACCCGCGCGCAGCTGAGCAGCAGCAGCGCGCAGCAGGCCGCCGCGGCGCGCCGGGGCATGGTCACCTGGCGGGCACCCGGCGAGGACGCGCGACACTAGGGCTCGGCTCCCTCCCGCGGCGCGCTCGCCTGGGGACCGCGTCGGGGCACCGCGGGCACCCCAAGATGCTTTGGAGGACCGAGCCTGAGTCGTTTCTCCCGCGAACCCGGGGAGCAATCGGATCCGGAGCGCGCGTCTCCACCGCCGGCCTCCCGCGGATCCCACCCTGCCCGCGGGGAGCCGCTCCGCCCGCGCGCCCCCGGGAGGGGACAGAAAACGGGGCGCGTCGCCCTTCCCCCGTGCCGCGGGCGCCCCAGCTTCGGAGTGGATGCGAGCCGGGCGCAGACGCGGGTCCGCCGCTGTTCACACCCCGCCTGGATCCCCCGGGTGGTGGGGGGGCGACGCGCGGAGCTCGGGAACGAGAGCAGGTGGCCTTGGGGACCGCGCTCAGGGGCTGGGGACACTGGGTCAAGGCGCGCCGCGCGGGCACCGGGCGCCCTTAAACTCAGCGTGGAGACTCCGCCTTCCGAGCCGGGCTGAGGACTCCGTCCTCACCCGCGAACCGGGCGGGGCAAGGGCAGGGAGGCGCCCAGGCGCAAAGGGCGTCGCGGGGCCCGGGACACTATCAGGGCTCCAGGGGAGGCCCCGGCAGACCCGGTCCTCCCAACGTCCTCGGCTGGGGCGGGGCGGGGGCTGTGATCAGAATTCAGCAAAGAACCTTCAGCTCAGTTCCGTCCTAGCCCGTTTGTTCATTTCCAGTGTCGCCAATTTACCTAGGCTGGGCTCAAACTTGGGATCCTCCTGCCTCAGCCACCTACGGTGCTGGCTTCATAGGCCTGCACCACAAAACACAGTTCTGTGATCTTTGCCACTCTCGGTTGAGGCACTATATTCTGTCACTTATTCCCCCAAATTATTCTTTTTATTAGTATGCATTTGCGATACATAATAATCCCATTCACCCTTGGAGTGGGCGTGTCCGCATATCGGACCCTGGTCACTGCTGCTTCCCTCTGGGCCCTGCTGTCCTCCAGCCCCACAGCCCGGCCTCTTTCCACACTCTGCGCCCGTTTCCTGCCATCCCTCTTTTATTTGGCGCTTTCAGTTACTTATATTGAGATTTGGGGTTTCTCATAGAAGAGAACTGTGTGATTCCTCAGTTACTGGAGACTCCTAAGCCACCCTTCACATGGAGTGGGTGGGTGGGTGTCGTGAGGGCCACCAAGCCCAGGGTTTTCCTACGGAGCTGCATCCCCCAGCTCATTTTTATTTTCACTTTTGAGACAGGGTCTGTCTAAGGCACTAAGTTGCCTGGACTGGTCTCACACTCGCGACCCTCCTGCCTCAGCCTCCCAGAGTGCAGGGATGACACGCCTGCGCCGCCAGCCCTGGCTACATGGAAGCATTTCAATGCATGTATGTTACCTGTGGAAATAGGAACGAGTTGGGAGAACCCGGCGCCTTCCCTCAGTATTTTAATTGGTCTGGAGAACAGCAATCAATTCTAAGGGAGGACCTGGTTCTGCCGCGTTTCTTCTCCCTTGAGGGCAGACCTGAGCAGCCGCAGCTTGATGCAGATGTCATTATGTGGGCCCAGACTAAGCAAGAAATGGCCGTCCCTCTGCTCCCTACGGCCATGACAGCCTGTCTCTAGGGTACTCGGTCAGTGTTTACTCCGTGTCACCCCCAAAGATTTGTCCCATTTTGCTCCTCCAACTTGGGCCTTGGATAAGTGTGAGCACTGGGGGAACTCACAGTGAAGGATGTGAGAAGGTCCTGGGGTCTACATCTGTCCTTCCCCACAGGACAAAGGAGGGAACTCGGAAAGACCTGGGAAAGCAGGAGGCTCGATTTTGACCCTTTTTCCTTTAGTTTTTATAACTTACTTTCCTTCTGCTTCGGAGAAAACTTTTTGAGGTGCTTGAACTCCTCCCTGACCAGAGGCCACATGTCGCCGGCTGGCAGCTTCCTGGAGACAGGTCAAGGAATAGGAGATCCCTGCCGGCGCAGCGTCCACCTGGTAAGAAGCTTGGGTCTTCTCTCGGATGGAATATACATTAACAATCTGCCAATTCTCAAAGCTCTGCGAAACAGTAACACAGAAATATCATGAAAGCCATTCAGACTTATTCTGATGACGCAAAGGGTCTTGACGATCTTCTGGCTCCTTGAAACTTGAAGTATCAGCGCTGGCTGATGTCATCTGTCACCTGAGAGACTGTTGGAGCAGAAGCTGCTCCAGGGAACGGGTGCACCATACACCTTCAGGAGCTCTGCGAGGGGCTGCAGGTATGGCACACACCTCTGATGCCAGCGCTCAGTAGGCTGAGGCAGGAGGTCCTCAGTCTGTGACCAGCCTTGGCCAAGTACTCAGACCCTGTCTCAAGAAAAACTAAAAGATGAAGAGAAGGGGGAGAAAGGAGGCAGTAGCAGCTCTGCTGTCCCACAGGGCGGTCAGGGCGAGTCTGAACACGTCCAATGAGCAGTTAATTAATAGAGAGTTTGCGTTAGTAAGAACGGAGGCAACCTGTTTGTATTTTAGTCCACAGCATGAATCCCGAGCGCATTCAGGTTGGTGTGAAGGGGTAAAAACAGCCCGGTTCCGATTCAGAACAGGCAGCCAAACACTCACAAGAGCGAAAGGCCCTGCTGTCCCTCAGCGAGGTCTGCTGTGTCTGGGTGTTTAAGGTGCGAGCCTGAGGTCAGCCCCAGCCCCTGTGTCACTGTGCCTGCCACTCTCCGTCCTGTTTGGGCACCTAGATTGTGTGCACTTTCACATTTTGAAAAGATATAAAAATAATTTGCCATGGTGTCTTATTGCCATATGACATAGATGGGCTTCAGGTTGCGTGTGGGGTGGGTGGGGGCGGGGAGGGCACCAGGATCAAGGGGAGGTCCTGCTGAGCTACATCCCCAGGCCTTTTTCTTTTTCTTTCTTTCTTCTTTTCTTCTCTTCTCTTTTCCTCTCCTGTCCTCTGCTCTCTCTCTCTCTCTCTCTCTCTCTCTCTCTCTCTCTCTCTCTCTCTTTCTCTCTCTCTCTCTCGGGCAATAGGGTCTTGCTAAGTTGCCCAAGATGGGCTCAAACTTGCAATCCTCCTGTGTCAGCCTCCCCGGCTTCAGAATGTAAGTGAGGGGCTGGAGGAATGGCTCAATGGTTAAAGCACCAAGGCTAAGTACCGGAGTTCAATTCCCGCAGCACCACATAAGCTGGGTGTGGTGGTGCATACCTGCGATCCCAGCACTCTGGAGGCTGAGGCAGGAGGATTTCCATGAGTCCAAGGCCAGCCTGGGCTGCAGAATGAGTTCAGGACCAGCCTGGGCTGCATAGCAAGACACTGTCTCAAAAAAAAAAAAAAAAAAAAAAAAAAAAAGCAATCGGAACCTGGACTCCTTAACTTGCTCTGAAGAGGGGACGACAATAGGGATGGAACGCAGCCGACCCTCGCTCCTCACCAGCATCCGCACGGGTCCCCACCTGACTGCTCTAGCTGCGGGGCTACTCTTCCTCTCTTCTCCCGCCCCTGCAGACCGAGTAGCGTGACCTGTAGGCGTGAAGGCGGGTGAGCTGCCGCTTGGGCCCTGCAGGCGGCAGCACGGAGCCAGGCAGCTTCGCAGCGCGCGGCCAGGCCAGGTCACTTGTGTGGCTGCGCTACCAGCTCCCAGGTCTGGAAAGCGGCTCTCCCCTGCGCCTGCCAGGCTTCTGTCCCCTCCCCCCTCAGCCTGACCACTCCTGAAGCTTCTGCCCTGGGCTACGATGGAACAGCTAGGACCGCTGACCGATTCCTTACATCCACGCCCCAAGGCACTCTAGGAGGCTGAGGCAGGAGAATCGCAAATTTGAGTTCAATCTAATCAATTGAGAAACATGGCAAGACCCTGTCTCAAAAATACATATAAAATGGGCTGGTTTGTGGTTCAGTGAGAAGTACTTGAGGACTAGAAGAAAGAAAGAAAAAGAAAGAGAGGGAGGAAGGAAGGAAGGAAGCCTGCCCTGAGTTGTGTGGGAGAAGGCAGTGCCCCACTTCCAATAGAGTCCACACGTTGGGCTGAGAGTGAGTCAGGATTGAGCTGCCCTGTACACAGAACCAGAATCTGCTAACCCAGGGTGGATGCTCCAGACACCACATGTCATCCACAGCACAGCCATTCTGTCCTCTACCACAAACTCTCATTTCCTCAAGGATTGGAGCTGGGGGCACTTGGCCAGGAAAGGCTGCTGGCACCCCTGAGCCCATGAAGAGACCACCATCCCAGAATCCTCCACTGAGGCCAGGGCTCCAGTCAGCTGGGGCTTGTCCAGTGGTTGGCACCCACAGAATTTTAACTTGCAGAGGTGACCAGTGACCACTCCCAACAGCTAATAACCTCAAAAATAGACCCTCATGGGGCTAGGGATAGAGCTCAGCAGTTAGAACCTTTGCTTAGCTTCCAAAAATCATAAATCTGGCATGGTAGTGCACGTTTGTAGTCCCAGGACTTGGGAGCCTGAGGTAAGAGGGTTGTCAAGAGTTTGAGACCAACTTGGGCTACAAAGTGAGTTCAGGACGAAGTTGGACTACAGAGCAAGACACTGTGAAAGAGAGAGAGGGAGGAAGGGAGGGAGGGAGAGAGGGAGACTCCTGTAGACTCCTGCATTTACATTTCCCCTGGGAGGGGCACTCCATGTGACACAGAGTCTTGCTGGGAAGGACCAGGTAGGTCTTGGTCCTGAGGCAGAACAGGAGGGAAGGGAACATCTTGGCCAGAGCTCCTAGTGGGGTTTGGTTTGATTTTTGTGGTTCTAGAGATAGGACCCAAGGCTTTTGCATGATGCTATCTCCTCACCCCATGTTTTTGGTTCTGATTTTCAGACCGGGTCTCCCTAAGTTGTTCAGTTGCTCAGGCTGGGCTGGAACTTGCGATTCTCCTGCTTCAGCCTCTCTGAGTGCTGCAATTACAGGCCTGTGCCACCAGGCCCAGCTGTTTGGGATTCTTACGGCAAACACCAAACCTGGCAAGGAAAACAGCTCAGGACTGGACAATGCGAGGAACTGTGGGGGTATGGGCATAAGGACAGTCCCTGGCTGTCTGGCACCTGCCCTGGGTTCACATGAGCAGGAGTATGTTGGCCTGGCAGGTGAGGAAGACATGAGCACAGGGCTGCTCCGGGCAGTCTGTGCAGGACCTGCCCACCTGGGCAGCCAGCCACACGCTCCAGGTAGGAAATCTAGGAAATTGGGGGACTTTGCAGAGATGGGAAGGGGTCCCTGCAGGGGGGACAGACTGGGAGGAGAAAAAGGAAAGCATATTTATTCACTGAAGGCAACTTGCACACTCACCAGTTCCCTCGGGGCGTCCTTCCTGAACCAGGTTTCCTTTGCCTCTCTCCAGCCAATCAGGATGGAAGGTGGGAGTGCATCTCCTACCAAAACCAGATAGCTTCCTGGCAGCCGGTGCGGGACATCTGACATCCTAGTGACAACAGCAAGTATCCTGGCCCTATTGAAGGGAAGACATCAATTGGCAGGGGGGTCAGGGTCCCCTGTGTGTGTCCTGTAAACTGGCATTCAGGAGTAGCTCGGTGGTTAGAGCTCTTCCCTAGTATGCACAAGGACCTGGGTTTGATTCCCCAGTACCAGATAAACATTAGCCAGACATGTGATCTCAGTATTTGGAAAGCTGAGACAGGATTGCTATGAGATCAAGGATAGCCCGGGCTCCATAGAGAGTTTGGGCTCAGCCTGGACTACAGACTGAGACCCTGTTTCCAAAAAATTAAAATAAATATAAATAATAATTTAAAAATAAACTAAAAATAAGCCAGCATAAAGAATTGTAAGTAGCCACACATGTTTCAACTTGATGCCCAAGACCTGGAGTACCAAAGGTAGAGACTGTCACCCTCTGCTGGATGGAATGCCACATGACCTCAGTGACTCTATATGCCAGGCTTGCCTGCGTGCGTGCGTGCGTGTGTGCAGCTGGAGATTTAACCCAGGGCCTTCACACTGAGCTACCCTCCCAGGCCACTTTTTAGTTTTGATTTTGAGACAAAGTCTCATTAAGTCACTAAGTTGCCCAGGCTGACCTCCAGCTTGGAAACTTCCTGCCTCGCCCTCCCAGCGTACTGGGATGACAGGCCTGTGCTGCCGGGCTGGCTGATTTTCTTAGCCAGTCCTCATTCCACCCGCCCTGTTTCTTCCCACTTGTCTCTCGGTAGGTCACATACAAAACTCAAGCTCCGGAACGCGCGGTCGTCAGCAGGCCAACAGCTCCGCGGCTGCCGAAGGAAGAGGGTCATTGCGTCGAGATCTGGACCTTCGCCCGTGCGGGGAAGTAGGGTACACACGCTTTGTGGACACCAGGAACAACCACAAAATTAACTGCTGCTTATCCAGGGGCTGGGAGTTTGCGATCCTCCCGCCTCAGCCTCCCGGAGAGCTGGGATCCACACCTGCAGCACCACAGCTTGGTGAGTCCTCCCTTCCACGCGTGGGTAGCACGGCTCTATACCGAGAAAGGCTGCCCCGAGCCCTGCTCGGTGGGCAAGGGCCCTCACGCTCCGGGGGTTTGCTCCGCTTCTGCAGGCAAGCCAGGTTCCCAGAGGGCAGAAGGAAGAGCTGACACCCTAGCGCCGGAGACGGAGCGCTGCTGGGAGAATCGCCACAGAGACCCCATGCAAGCTGCGAGCCCCTTTTCTCCTGCGAAACGCCCATGGCAGGTCGCTCGAGCGAGAAAGCGGGAACTGGAGTCTGGGTTGGCGGCCCGAGGTGCGCGGGGCGGGGCGGGGCTGGCGGAACCTTCCCAGCCACCGTCCCAGGCGACAATGGCACAAGCGATGTCCCCCTGCTGTTTCAGTTCGAATCCTTTCCTGTCAGGAGTCGCTTCCGCTTCCTTCCGCGTGCTTTCTCCTTCCGGGTCACAGGGCCATCTGCAGGGGAAGGAGCCACCAGGAGCAGACAAGACTTTGGAGTTTAGTTTCTGCGTGTTTGGCTTCTGATCTGGGCACTTTCACTTCTACAGCTTGGGATCCTAGCTTGCTGGGAGGCCGAGGCAGGAGGATTCCAAGTTCAAGCCTAGCCCCGGCAATTTAGAGACTTGGTAAGACCCCGTCTCCAAACCAAGAACTGAAAATGGTCTTGGGATATAGAACTACAGCTCAGTGTGAAGACCCGGGGCTCAGCCCCTGCTGCCGCAAGAAAAGCAAATTACCTTTTAAGAAACAGATGAAATTACTTTTTCTGGGCATGACCAGGAGTTACAATTTATGTTTTCTTTTGTAAGATTACAAAAGGTCCCTGTGTCATGTCTTAGGGAGGTGCCTGCACGCTGCTCTCCGTAACTGGAATCTACTTCTCCTTCCTCAGCTGGCTCCCTGGGACTTGTCCTTCAAAACTATGCTGAAAGCCACCAGCCACGTTCTTACCCAGGGGCTGATGAGGCTCCTACCATATTGTCAAGCAACCATAGTGAGGTGTTGGGGTTTATTTGGGGTGATCTGCCTTTTAACAAAAGAAATCCACAGAAACACCACCTTCTCACCTTGAGAATAACCTAGAGATAGCCTGCGACTTCCTGTCCCTGCTGCCTAAAGCTCAGATTATTAAGGCGGGGGGAAGGGGGTGCTTGTTCACTTTTTTTTTCCCCACCCACCATTCCAGAGAATGATTAAAGGAAAGCTACTCTGAGCTCCTACCTCCTCCCATGCCCTTGTCAGAGACACAAGGTCAAACAGCCCAGCCTGGGCAATGTGGCTACAGCCTGTCTCAAAATCAAAATTTAATAGAACGCACTGGGAATGTAGCTCAGTGTGAAGGCACTGAGTGTAATTCCAAGCACCACCAAAGAGAGAGAATGAAACAAAAAGAAAAAGAAAGGAAATAAGGAAGGAAGAAAGGAAGAGAAGAAGTTTAGCAGGAATGAAGGCAGAACGGCCCCATGCTTTCTCCCCATGCCTCCTGGCCCATCTCGGGTGCTGTGCCTCACTTCCCACACACCGAGCTGCACGGTGCTAATGGGGTGTGAGTGGAGCAATGGTTTGTTGGATCTATCTGTGTCGGCCACAGCTGGAGCAGAGCACAGCTGCTGAGCGTCCCAGCCCCAGCCCAGCCTCCAGGGACCAGCCTAGGTGGGATGTGTCCCGTGGTCACTGTCCCAGGCAGAGCACAGGGCGTGCACTCCAGGAGTGTGGGGAGAGTCCACCCAGGGCCTGGTTTTAGTTACTTTTTGTTGCTGGGACACAATACCCGACACCTGCAACCTGCAGGAGGGAAGTCTGTGGTTCACACTTACAGGAGGTCTCAGTCCATGCGTGGGCCCTTGGCGAAGCAGGAAGGGTCTGGAGAAGAACAGCTGCTCACAGCATCAGTGCAGGGGGAGAAACCGGGACAGAGGCACATTCTTCCAGGCCATGCCCACAGCAATCCACCACACCTTCAGTGACCCTTCAGACCCTCAGTGATCCCTCATCCCTCAGTGAGCTACCGGATCCTCCATGGTCTCCCAGACCCTGTGATCCCCCACACCCTCAGTGAACTCCACCCCCCCAGGTGACCCCCACCCCCCAAGTGATCCCCACCCCCTCAGTGATCCCCACACTCAGTGATCTACCACACCCACTGTGGTCCATCACACCCTAATGTTTTTGTATAATTTTAGAAGGTCTTAATT
This sequence comes from Ctenodactylus gundi, assembly GCA_004027205.1. NCBI lineage: Eukaryota > Metazoa > Chordata > Mammalia > Rodentia > Ctenodactylidae > Ctenodactylus > Ctenodactylus gundi. Next base: position 13,321 of record PVKB01001764.1, read on the forward strand.
ACACGGACAAATGTCCCTGCTCCCCTTTGCCCTTGTGTTAGGCCCTCTGGAGACCATGGACTAGGGAACCCGGCCAAGAGGAACTGGAGCTGGAGAGACACTGACTCTGCGTCCATGGGATTTATTGGCATCACTGAGTCAATACTGAGTAGGGTTAAGTCACGAGTTGCCTTACCGGAGGAATGATCTCCAGAAATTGCACCTGGGGGGCATGTGCACAAAGGCTGCCACGCTGGCTGGACTGCGCTGCCACGAGGGCACCAGATGCAGGGCAGGTGGGGGTGGAGGAGATAAAACCCGGCTGATATGCACAAAATCAAATGCACAGCTGGGCTGAAAATAAGATCCCAATTCCAGCAGGCAAACCCTGGCCCAACGCACACATGATGCTGACAGTGCGCACAGGCAACAGGCTGTGCCCCACCACCGCACAAGTCACATACCCTGCTGCCCTCAGGGGACACTAGCTCCCGCTGGCAGGAGGCATGCGAGGCCCGGCTCTGGTGGCCCTTCCTGAACAGGGCTGAGAAAGAGGGTCACCAGGGCTGTGGGTTTGAAACTGCACACACCACAGCCATGGCACGTCTGGATGGGTACCCGGGCCAGAAGCTGCCCATTCCTGTGCTAACAGCTTGCATCTCCAGCTGTGTCTATCTGAAAGGATGCCAGACGTGGGAAGCACTTCCTCCTTCACCACCTTCCAACCCTTCACATCTACAGAAGTAAGGGCCAGGCCCAGCATCCCAGCACTCTAGGAGGCTGAGACAGGAGGATCACAAGTCAGACCCCAGTCTGGGTAACCTTGCGACTTAATGAGGCTGTGTCTCAGGGTGAAAAATAAAAAAGGGACTAGGGATCTAACTTGGTGTGAAGGCCACAGGCTCTGTCCCCAGTACCACACACAAACACAAACAAGAAAACCACAGCCAGGAGCCAAACCCCCGTATACTGGGAACATTCCCAAACTGGCACGGACACAGCTTTGTTAATAACTCAGTCTTACAACTGCCATTCTGATTTGAATTAAGAAAAATCTCTTTAATTTCTGACATAAAAACCTCACATTTTAATCGTAAGAAAGTATGAATTCTTTTATAATCTGCATTTAAAGGTGTATCCATCAGAGTAATGAAATGAGGAGAATCTATTTCATTAATAACATTTTCACCCAATACTAGAAAAGGTTTCTTTCCTCTTCTGGTTTTAGCTTCATAGAGCAAATCAAACAAAAGGTCAGCTGCAGTTCTTTCATTTAACTGAATACGGTGGTAACATCTGTAATCGCAGGGCTTGGGAGGCTGAGGCAGGAGGGTGGCTGAGAGCTCGCAGCCAGCCTGGGCTGCACAGCAAATTCAACATCCGCATCTTACCATGGAGTGGCACACTTCAATTTCCTCCAGAAACAATGGAGAGAAACCACTTCCTGACCCTTTGGGCTACAAGCCAATGGCAGGATGCTGTTTGATAGTCAGATGCCCGTATTAAATCGCGCACCACTCTGTAGGAATCCTGGGGAACTCAGTGTGTCAGGCCAGTTTGGATCTAGGTTACACAAACACTGCCCACGTCAGCTGGCTCTCACCACGGCCTCAGGACACAGGTGACCAAAAGTAGCCATACGCTTTCTCAGCAAGGAAAGACACATCTCTTTCGCAAACCTGTGACTTGTCCTTGGTGTTCCAAGGCATCCTGGCAAAGAAAAAAGCCTGAGCTGATCCCTCTCTGCAGTGTCCACCTGGAGGGAGTGCTGGGCAGTGTGGGCCGGCCAGGTATCCCTGGCCTGGAGGTCCCCTGGGGCAGGCTCGGCTTGGGAAGGGGGCCGTCCTCCCAGGCAGGTGGCTCCACTGCTATTCCGGAACTCCTTGGAGGGCGGGAACTTCTGGAGAGAGAGAGAGGAGAGAGAACCATGAGAGAGGCAGAGGGAGTGGTGGAGACAGAGGGGGGGAGAGAGAGAAATGGAGAGAAGGAGGGAGGGAGAGAGGGAGGGACAGAGGGCAGGAGAGAGGTCTGCATAAGGTAGGAACATACACAACCGGCAGGCCGCGTGGGAGCAGGAAGAAGCCGAGCAATGTGCAAAGCGCGCCGTCTGGGGCTGCCACCGCTGACGCTGCCACTGTATTCAACGTGCCACCCATAAGGGTCCCCAGTGAGGGCCTCCCACTCTCTCACCAGGCTCAGAGGCTTCCCGGAGGAGGTTCCTGTGGCTGGTGAAGGGTTCTGAGGCATCCTGGTCCGAAGACCCCTCCTCCAGGGCTGACTCTGGGATTGGGGCGCAGCCACCTACGGGATGGAAAGACAAGGAGACTGGACTCCAAGCTGAGGAGGGAACCCGCCTCTCCTCATGGTGACACAGCTTGAGAGCATGCGGCATAAAGAGCGTAAATGACAAGCTGGGCATGGTGGTGCAGGCCTGTCATCCCAACACGGGGGGAGCCTGAGGCAGGAGGATCACAAGTTCAAGCCCAGTCTGGGTGACCTAATGAGTTAGCAAACCCTGTGTCAAAATAAAGACTGAAAAATAGGCTGGGAATATAGCTCAGTGTATGAAGGGCCTGGGACTGACTCAGGACCACCAAAAAATACATGTATGTATGTATGTATGTGTGTGTGTGAATAAATGTGTGGTAACATTATATATATATATATATATATATATATATATATATATATATATATATATATATATATGAGACTAGGCCAAAAAGAACAGGACTGCTTCCTAGAACCCTGGGGACAGGGAAGGGGCAGGGAGCAAGGTCATCAGAATTAGGCTGGTAAGCAGGGGACAACTGACTTTCCACGGAAACATCTGCTGTACCTGCCCACTTCCATGGTGCCAACACTCCCACCCCAGCCAGGGCCCAGCATTCAACATGACGTCACTATACAGGCTGTCGGAGTGTCCAAGTTAGACAGTATGTTCACCACACAGACTTTAGGGGTGACCTCAAGCACACAGACCATAGGAAACACAGTGAGATGACTGGGAAATAAGGCTGTGAGCATGTATTGTTGCTGCTTTTAATTTATATTATTTTATTTTAGAGACAGGGTCTCCCTCTGTAACTCAGGTTGATCCTGAACTCACTATGGAGCCCAGGCTGGCCTTGGACTACAGCAATCCTCCTGTCTCAGCCTCCCAAGTGCTAGGATTACTGGTGTCTGCTACCATGCCCAGCTTATGTGGTGCTGGGGAGTCGAACTCAGGTGCTTAGCACTTGACCAAGCATTTGCTAGGCAAGCAGTTTAACCACTGAGCCATTTCTCCAGCCCTTGTCACTGCTCGTAATAGAACTTATTTGATTGTAAGTTTCCCTCATCTAGTCACCGATATTGGCTATTTTTAACCACACAGAATCCCTAGAAGTCCCATGACCAGTTCTTGGGAGTTGAGTCGGTGCCAACAGCTCCAGCTCCAGGCCGCCATGAGGTTCGGTCCCAGGGTTGGGTGTAGAAAGGGGGCTCCCAGGCTGAGAGACCCGGCCAAGACGCCCCATGCAGGAAACAGGTCCCACAACCTGGCACATGGCTTGCATGCCGGCTGCTTGTTCACCTACCTGGCCTCCCTCCTGCCTGGTGCTCACATGGACTCCAGGGGTGGCCACCCACCTCCCTCTCTACCTCAGCCCGAACCCAGGTCAGCTGGCAAAACAAATCCCCAGGTTCGGCCCATCTTGCCCCTGGTGGTACGACTTCCTCCCCTCTGCCACCTGTGTGCAACAGAGCAAGCGCTGGCCCTGTTCTCACTTGCACGGTGGGGCGGTCACCAGCCTTGACCAACTGGCCCCCAAAAGCTGTCCTGCGCACTCTAGTTCCACGGGCTCCAGGGGCAGCCGGCCCTCCCATGGGCCTTAACAGCACTCCCATGAGCAGACCCCATGGCACGCTTACCACAAGTATAAAGGCATCACTGGGGCAGCCCCAGGGCGCACACTTCTGTCCCAGCACCATGGGAGGCTGAGGCAGGAAGATGGTAGGTACATTGAAGGCCAGCCTGGGCAATTTAGTGGACATTCTTTCAAAATCAAAACAAGCAAATAAATAACAATAAATGGCTGGGATGGAGCTCAGCACGAAGACCCTGGGTTTAATCTCTAATACCAAATAAATAAACAAATAAATTGCTCTATTGCAACAAATGTTCTTTTTGTTTGGGCAGTGACAAACTTTTTTTTTCCTCAATAAACATTACTTTTCAGAACAGTTTCAGTTACACAGAAAAATTTAGCAGCTGGTGCAGACAGCTCTCACAGGCCCTCTGCCATCTCTGCAGGAACGTCTTTCCTCACAGGCCCGTCTGCACCATTGCTGAGACACTTGCTTGAATGCTCCTTGTTTCTGGGGGCTGAGGCAATTTTGAGGGGCACAGCTAGACACACTGCAAGATGTTCTGCTAATGGAACAGGCCAGCATGTCGGTTTTTTTATGATTAGACTGGAGAAATATTTTCCTGGGAGGTTTCTTCCATAAATTCTAGTTTCCAGTATTTCGTGGTAGTATCTCGGCATTCCTCGCCTATCAAAAGCGAAGCCACACAGGCCATGAGGGAGAGGCCACAGGGGTCGGAGGTGGACTGAGAGCCTGGCAGTCACAGTAGTGGGCTTGCCTGGCCAGCGCTGAGCTGTAGGTCTGCAGAAGGGGTCCACGCAAGCCTTCCATGAGGCCATGCAGGCCTAGCATCGTGCCTGGCATGTGACACCCTATCTACTTTTATAAATTTTTCTTGACACAGATTCACTTTCCTTCCTTCCTTCCTTCCTTCCTTCCTTCCTTCCTTCCTTCCTTCCTTCCTTCCTTCTTTTGTGGTGTTGCCAGGGACAGAACCCAGCGCTGTTGCACTGAGCTATATCCCCAGCCCTTTTTCTGCTTTTGTTTTGAGGCTGGCCCTCACTAAGTTGCTAAGTTGAGGAGGCTGGGCTTGAATTTGCAATCTTTCTGCTTCAGCCTTCACAAATTTTAGGATTATAGGTCTGCACCACTGGGCCCAGCTTTATCCTATTTTAAATGGCTCAATAATGGTAGTGAGGGTGGTGGACCCAAGGAACCTACCTGTGTTTATCCACCATAATGACATAAACAGAATATGCTGAGCAGAAAGAGTCTCATTTACTAAAGAAAAGCACAGTCCACAACCCTACTGGCTGGAAGAGATCCAGGCTAGGTATCCCCCAGATGGGGATCTGTTAACAGGGCTGCAGAGCATGAATCCCAATTAATCACAGGCAAGAGTGCCACCCATGCTGTGCACTGCAGTGAGCACCACAGCTGGATGGAGGCTCTGGACAGGGCTCAATTGTTCTGCTGTAACTGCTTCCAGGGACCGGAGCTGGGTGGCACAGCCTCCCAGTGGGAGGAGGCTGCCTGAGCTCTTGCTCAGCAGCACAGAGTCATGGAAGGAGTGTGAGCGCTCGGTTTCCAGGCTGGTTCTCAGTAGGGTGCACTGGAAGGACACACACCCAGGAAGGACATGCACACCAGGAAGGATACGCACACCAAGAAGGACACACACATCCAGGGAGGGCATACACACCAAGAAGGTCACACACACAAACCAGAATGGAGAGACAAAAAGCCACCTCCTTTCTGTACAGGCTGCAATGCCCACATTCTCACGTTACCAAGGCTGTGGGGTCCTCCAAGTAGCAGCACGTGGTGTCCCCAGCCACTGTGGAATGGCAGGAGGGAGAGCACTGGGTGCCAGTGGATGACATCAGGGAAGCTTGGCCCAAACCCCAGCTCGGCTCTCTTAAACATACCTTTCCTATGCCCACAAGCACAGCGTTCTCTAGGTTGAAAAGAAGGTAGCTGAGGTTTTGAATTGTCTCTAAATCCTAAGGGAATCTGCATTCATCAGGATGGACTCAACTTTAGGACCTCTCCTCTCCAAACATTCCCCTAGCTCCTCTCAGAGGCCAGCGCACTCAAGCGCACGCACAAGTAACCACTGCAGCTGTGGGTGGGAAAGGAAGCCAGGGTCCTGCACCAGCTTCCAACATGAAGGGGCGTGGGCCAGCTGGACATAGGTCTGCACCGGCCGGCGAGGCCTTCTGCCCACGTTTGCAACACTTGGCTCTCTTTCCACCAACCCACTGGATGCCACTGCCCTGACCAGGCTGTGTCGTTTGTGATACGGAGGGTACCTAGGCTCGGCCAGGTCGCCCATGTACAAACAGGTGTGGGGGGATGGAACTTGAGATCAGGCATGGTGTCATTATCTGTGCTGCAGGATGAGGGGGCAGAATCTGCAGTCAACTCTCTCCCAACCAACCCTGCTGCCACAGTAACATGACAGCACAACGGCCCATGAAATTGACAACGTATCTCACAGAAAAAGGTGACACACTAGACCAGTGCTCACAGAAAGAGATATGCTGAAAGGGGACACCACAGGGCACGTATCCCTCAGCCTTGAATCTGGCCCTTGGTCTCCTTTCTTTTGAAAAGTGGGCCTGGTGGCACACACCTGCCATCCCAGCACTCTGGGAGGCTGAGGCAGGAACACTGCAAGTGTGAGCCCAGTCTGGGTGATCTAGCGACTTCGCAAGACCTTGTCTCAAAATCAAAAAATAAAAGTAAGCTGGGCTGTAGCACAGTGTGAAGGCCTTGGCCTTGACCCCCAGACCTACAGAAACAAACACAACGCAGAAAGCAGGGCTTCTACTCTCTAAGAGATGAGGGGTAAGTCAGTACTCATAAGGTTCACCGCAATACCTGGTGGAGTCCATCCCCGGTAAATGCAACCACCATCTGCAGGACCAGCCAGCATCTACCTATCAGCGACATCAGCTCCAGACAATCGGAAAAGCCAGGAAGACAGCAGCAACAACATCCTAAAGCAACACTCAGGCAAAAACTGCCACTGCCTCCTGAGGATGTCACAGAGGAGGCGTGGATGTTTACAGCAGGATCCAGGCCAAGGGTAAACGAAGGACAAGGCATAAAAAATTATGCACATTCCTTTTTAGAGGCAATTACTGGAAGGCTGAGGCAGGAGGATTTCAAGTTTGAGCCCACCCCAGGAAACTTACCAACTTACTGAGGCCTTCCTTGTTTAAAAATAAAAAATAAAAATGGGCTGGGGATCTAACTCAGTGTGAAGGCCTTGGGCTCCATCCCCAGAGAGAGAGGGGGGAGGAAGGGAGGAGAGGGCGAGAGAGAGACAGAGAGGGGGGAGAGGAACAGAGGGAGACACCACCAGCATTGCCACCACTACCTTCTATGGCCAGATTTTCCAGGTTCCCACCCCAAGTTCTTTTCTCTCTCTTTCCTTTTTAGCTTTTAAAGTACTTATTATTCTTTTATTAGTAAATATTTGTGATTCATAAGAATGGCAATCAGCTTGAGAAATTGGTACATTCACAGATCACATTTTGCTCATTTTTACTTCCCTTCTATTGTGGTTTGGATCTTGAATGTCCCCAAAAGTCTCATGTATTTGAGTATTACAGATTATGGAACCATGCGCTGCTGTTGGGAGATTGGAGCCTCATCTGGAGGGGTGGCTTACAGGCATGTAAACTGGATTACAGGTGTGTAGTGGGGACCTACCACCCCTTCCACACCTGGATGCAGGAGGGGCTGATCACTGGGATGAGACCTGGAAGGAGATATAAGCTGCTTCCTGCCTTCCTTGGAGGACTAGTCTCAACTTGCCCTGACTTGGCTTCCTGTCTATGATGCCGAGAGAAGCTGCCTCCACCTCTGTCTCCGCCATGTGCTTCCACTGTTGGCAGCTGCCGCTGAATGGACTGTGACCTTCTGAAACTGTTAGCTAAAATAAATCTTTCCTCCCCCTAAATTTGTGGATTTCAGGTATTGAGTCACAGTAATGACAAAGTAACTGAGAGGTGACTTGGCTCACCCCCTCCTGGGCCACCAGAGACCATTCAGATTCAATGCAGGCTGGCTGGGGAGAGAAACACAATTTGCTCTTGCAAATTACTCAGGATTTAAGTGGGGTGCTTTGGAGAAGCACTTCTGCCACACACTAGGCTGGGACTGCAGAAGAGGAGGATACTGGCAAGGATGTAACCAGGAAGACGCATCTGCAGGTAATAATGTACCCCTGAGAGGAGGAACAGCAGCCCATCAGGAAATGATGATGACTTGGAATATTTTTTACCTAAAAAGCTCCCCCTGTGTAAGGCCAGATCAGTGTGTGACCACAGTGCCCAGGTGAAAACAAAACTCTCCCACGATTCTCACTACTGCCCCCTAAAACTACTACATTGTTAGAGGTAGAATCTAAAATTCGCAAAATTCAAAATAAAATAAACTTATGGCTACTTTTATTTTTACATACTTAGAAACAACCCCTCGGTTCCTCAGTATCTACAGCTACCTCTACTTCGTGGTCCTATTCCAACACTCATTGGACCTCCAACCTCCCATGCTTTAACTAATTCTGAACTTCCTAATTTGCCATGAGTTCTTTTTTTTTAATTGTGACATTGTCATTCACTGTTATTTTATAATCACCTACTGGAAATAAAAATCTAGTGACTTGTCCCTTCCAATCAGGCCCCACCTCCTAACAGCTGCTGAAATCCATACATAAGCCACACCAACCAAATACAAGAGGCTTTTGGGGGGCCAGAGGCCATCTGATAAGAACCCCAGTACAGTGAATAAAGACTGTCTGTTCAGTCTCGGTGAGTCTCTCTGTTTGTTTCTTGGGGCAGAAGAATGGTGAGCAGAAGCCTGGGGACTAACTGAAGGACACGAGGAAGTGGGCTACAGAGGCCCACCCAGGGCAGATGTGGCAGGGCCGCCTCCTGTGGAAATGCACTGCTACCCAAAAGGCCAAGCTGAGGCTGGAAGAATAGCTCAGTGAACGAAGTGCTTGCCTACCAAGCTCAAGCCCATGAGTTTGACTCCCCAACACACATAAGCTGGGTGTGATGGTGCACACCTGTAATCCCAGCACTTGGGAGGCTAAGGCAAGAGGATTGCCATGAGTTCAAGACTAGCCTGGATTGCAGAGCAAAACTCTGTCTCAAAACAAACAAATACTGGCCCACAAAAGGCCAATTCTATATTTCTTTGGAGCAAAAGGTGGGCTCTGTGTGTAGTTAAGGTTCAAAAATACATTTTAAATTCTAGAATATAGAATCCCATGATTTCAAGCCAGCTGTTTTCTTATTTATAAATCTACAGGATGAATTTTATACATATCAGCAATCATGATAATGACAGCAGCTCAAGTTTTCAATGTGTCCCTTCAAAGCACTGTGCTGGGTGCTCCGCAAACATGCAAGACCCAGCACCAAAAGGAAGTGGGGACCTGTAAGTAACCTGCCCGAGGCCATGTGGGCAGTGAGGGAAGGATCAGGTCCCTCTGGGGTCCGTCAGCCTCCAGAGCCTGAGTTTACGAGATTGTATGGCATTCCCTCCACACTTACCTTTCTAAGATTTCTCTCTTTTTTGACAAGATAAAAATCTTTATTTACAAATATTATATTCTTTAAAAATATACACAGAAAATAATCTGAATTAAAAATGCTAAAATCACAGGAAAAAATTCTGTTAAAATCAAGAAATTGGTACTATTCAGAAATATCAACCCTAATCAGAACAGCCACAAGGGAATCAGAACAAAGACACTGAGCAGGGCAGCCACGTCAACCTTCCCTCCAGCCTTCGGTCTCCTGTGTTCTTATCTCACAATAACCTGTGCAGGAATTTCCATTCTCTCCATGATCCTATTTCCATCTATCTCACATAGTGGTGCAGCCATTTACTTGATAAATGCAGTATCAGAGAGCTTGCCTTCATCCACAAAAACACTCAGAAAACTACTCCCTCAAAAAGGCTGGAAATTTTCTTTTCAGAATAGCATATAAGTTGGGAAGCACTTTCAAATCCAGGCACATTTTCTTGTAGGTTTACTTTGATTCAAAGCCATGTTTTCTTCCTTTCTGTGTAGGGAAAGAGTCGCTGAGATCCTTAATGAGGAAATAGCCCTTTCGTCAGCAGGCCAAGCCAAAGGCTGCTTTCTTTTGTTACTTCAGAGACCCATGTCTTCTTGTTCATCAGGCTCCTTTTACCTGCTTGTGCTGGACACCTGCGAGGGTCTGACACTAGCGTCAGCACAGCGGGTTCTGGACTTTGCTCATCTTTCTCCTGAGTTGCACGGAATTCTAGTATGTTCTTGCGGGGAGTCCTGGGAGTTTTCGCCTCCTGAGCCTCACCCTTCCAGGGCTTTGTCTTGGGGCCTCTGCACCCAGACAAGCCTCTGCGCTCTTCTTCCAGCTCAAGGCCTGTGGGCTCTGCTGCATTGTCTTCTGCCCTCCTTCTCAGTCTCTTCTTCACCAATGGAAAAGCTTACTTCCTGAATGAACTCTTTGCTAAACCCCTTCCCATCCATCTTGGTGAAAATGCTTATAAAGTAGGTGGGGGGTTCTCTCGGCAGGGAGCACTGAACCTACAGACGTAGGAGGTAATGGCTGAACCTAGAAAGTTCCCCGCCTTCAGCTCCCTCTCCCTCCACCAACTAGCAGCTGCCCCTTTCTAAAACTTCACGGCATTCCTTCCCACATGAGGAATGCTGACAGGGCGACAGAAAGCCAGGGCAGGAGTGTCAGCCTGGGCGTGGAGTGTGGACAGAGGGCGTTCAGGAAGCAGGAGTCCCAATGTTCCTGGAGGCCAAGGCAGGAGGACTATAAATTCAGGCCCAGGCCTAAGGCTCAGTGACTTAGCAAGACCCTGTCTCAAATAGAATTAAAAATGGGCTGGTGATGTTGCTCGATATGAAGACTACGGGTTCAATTTCAGGTACCCTTTGCCTAAAATGTGGTCCTTGGCCTTGGCGGAAGCAAACACCACAGCTGCCTAGTTTGTCTGCTGGTTATGCTCCTTGCTGCCACAGGGAGGTCAGCAAGAGGGACCTAGGACATGTGGTTGGGAAGGGTCGACCCAAGGGCTCTCACCCTCCCTGACACGTGGGTGGATCTCCCTCCTCCTGGCCCTGGTCCTGCTCAGTCTCTGAATTTGGGTCTCTCCCTGGGTCTCCTCTTCTTGTCCTGGTGACCACTGTCCACGTGGGCAGCAGCAGAAAGGGCCCGGACCCACCTACATCACACTAGCTCTTCCTAGGACAGTGTGCACTCATGAAATAGGACTGTCAATCCTGAATAGAGATTTTTCCTTTAATTCAGGGGTCCCCAATCCCCAGGTAGTGGACCAACACTACTCTGTGGCCTTGGAAGGACTGGGCCACAGGGACAGATGCGGAAGCTCCACCTACTATCAGTGCACATCTAGAAGGTTCTAATGCCACAGCTAATCTGACAGGAAGTGGAGCATTAACCATGCCCTCAAGAGAATGGTTTTCAACTAAACCAGTCCCTGATATCAAAAAGTTGATCAAACGCAAATCCATGTGCTTAAAAGCAAAGGAGGGGTGGGTGGGAGGGAAATCATAGCAACTGAGAAGTGTCCAGCAAGCAGATACCCTGAGAGTCCTTCCTGCAGTGGTCACCCAGAGTATTTGGGGGACACATGACAGCCACCTTCATGGCTGTTGTCCTTTCCTCAGAATCTAAGCCCCAGACATACTCATAGACACATTCTTTTCATGTGTGCGGGGGGTGTGGAGCAGAGACACTAAGAGATACCCAGGGAGTGCCGAAGGTCCCTACCTGGCACGGCCACGATCTATGGGGGTGGAACTGTGCTGAGGGACACTGAGGGAGTGCCGAGGGCCCCTACCTGGCATGACCATGGCCTGCGGGGTGGGTGCATCAGCACTGAGACACAGCCGGCCGCCCTTGGCCAGCCGTTCACACAGCAGAGTGATGTGCTTCTTCAGACGACTGGTATCCTTGGGGACGCTCAGCTGGCTGCTGAGAGCCAGGGCCTGCTCCTTGGAGCTCTTCGACAGGCAGGTCTTTAGGAGGTGGGCCACAGCTGCATCCACAGTCTCCTCCCAGCCCTGGGGACAAAAGCAAAGACTGAGTTTCGGCAAACAGTGACAGCGACAGTGAACAGCACGGACCTACCCTGAGCCAGGAGTGGAGGGGTGTGGATGACCAGACAAGAGCCTGGTGTCCAAGGTACTCCCGATCCAACTGGGCTTGGATCCTGCTTCTGGCAGTGGTGTGGCTGCAAATCAAGTTTCTGAGTCCTCTTGGCCTCAGCCTGAGGGCAGGTGTCAGGGACAATCAGACTCATCTCAGGCAGTGCAGTCTGTTATGTGATCTGGGGGGTAAAGGGAAGCTATCAGGTATGTGGTATGTGTTCCCGTAGATTTCCGTGGTAGGAATCCTGGCCCAGATGGGGGACCTCTGGGTACCTGGGGGATGGGGGACCTCAGCTCCTGGGGCCACAGCTCAGAGTCCACAGACTGAAACCAAAGGAGCTTATTTCAAGAGGGACTTTATGAGACACAAGTGCCCACCTGGTCTCATTCACTATCAAGTGACATAAGTGATGTAAAACTAAAATTTTCCCTCCTTGTGTTGGGAGCACCATGGTGGGGGCACGGGAACTCTGAGAAGGGCCGCACTGGCTTAAGGCCCTGCTGTCACAGTTCTAGGACACCAGCATCGCTAGTGTTGTCAGGGGAATGTAAGAGCCATGGGCCTGGTATGCAGAGGGCCACACTCAGGTGGGTGCAGGCGACCATGACAGCAGAGAGCAGGGAGCCAGCAGATACACTCTGTGAGGCACCCCTGGTGAGCAGGTGGGATATCAGTGGGGTCTGAAGGTCCCAAGCAGCGTGGCGGGCTCAGCTGAGTGAAATGTGGGGTTAGTACCAACATGATGTCATTGGAGCCTAAAGATTTGAAGGCCAGGGGCACTAGGGACCAGATACAGAGAAACTATAGAGGAAGGCATTACATGATATAGTTCCTCATGGCAGAGGTGAAAGAGGCAGCCCCAATGCTCCCCTGTATCCCCAACCCTCCAAATATGCAAGCAAACCCGGCTCAGGATCCAGGCTTGTCATACTGGCTCTCTGGGAGGATGAGGCAGGCAGACTGCAAGCTCAAAGTCAGCCTGGGCAACTTTGTGACTTAGCAAGCCCTGCCTCGAAATAATAAATAAATAAATAAATAAATAAATAAATAAATAAATAAATAAAAACAGCCAGGGATGTAGCTTAGTGTTGAAGGCCCTGGGCTTCATCTTCAGTACTTTGTAGTTCAGGGTGGTACTGAAATCACTATGTAGCCCACGCTAGGCTCAAACACACAGCAGTCTGTATTAGTAAAAGTTCTCTTTAGTATTCCCAAAAAGAGCCATTGGGTTCCTTTCTGTTGGTGGGTGTGATAATCTGTCATCGTCACTACCGTCTTCCTGTGACGAACTTCTGCTCACAATAATATTCCATCGCGCTTTCCGATAGGGTGTTCCAGCTTTAGTGTATGTGCTGCCAAAGTGAGCACTCTGATAGGGTGTGTACCTGTTTGTTTATCTGCGTGGTGGGATCAGAGCCAGGGCTTCGAGCATGGTTGGCATGTGTTCTGCCCCCGCTCCAGTCCTACCCCAAAGGCCGATCTGAGGTGAGTTGCTTTCCTGTGTTCTGGTTTAAGACCTGAGGGCACTTCTGAGTATTTGCATCCCCAGTGCATTTACTGTATTGCTCAGAGCAAAATGGAAATATTCCTACAAAAACACACCTGGAATATGCATATTTCTGCACTTTAAAAATCATATAGGACTAGAGGGCTAGCACAGTGACTAGGGCTCTGAGTTTGATTCCCCAGCACCAAACACACTGGGTGTGGTAGCACATGCCTAAAATTCCAGTATGCAGGAGGCTGAGACAGGAAGACTGTGTGACCGTCAATTTAAGGCAATTTGGGAACCACGCCTAGATTGTGAATTGAGAACCAGCCTGGATTAGAGAGTGAGTGATTTGTGGGCCAGCAAATGAGGGAAGAGCACCCACCCGAATGTGGGAGGGTCAACTGGAACTTGAATGGTATAAAAGGAAGGAAGAGGGATGATTGCTATAGCTTCTTCCTCTGGCAAAGCTCTCCCTTTTGCAATTGCTACACACTGCAGATCTTCATCAGATTTGCTGCAGTCTGGACTTGCACCTGTCTGCCCGTTGGTGATCTTCAGTCACCGACCTTCAGTCTGGTCTTCGCTGCTGTTCTTTGAACTGAGATCCGCAGCAGACTCTTCACCGGCTGTCCTGCACTCCCGAATGGGACTTCTACTTACTGGCTGAGCAGTCGTCGGACACTCCAGCTCTTGCACGTGGAGGCTGCTGTCTTGGACTATCTCTATCCTCGAATTTGTAAGCCTTCTGAATAGATCCTTTCTGTTATAATTTTTGTAAATTCTGCCTTTTGAAGGAACCCAAACTAATACATACTGCTATGCCTTGGAGCCTAGAGTTTAGGACCACTCTGCACTACAAAGCAAGACCCTGTCTCGACAATGCTGGCATTTAGGTCCCAGTACAGTGCTGAAAAGTACTGAGAGGCAACAGAATTGGAAAAGCCACTGTGAAAGAGATGAGAGCAGAAAACAATGATGAGTTCTGTTCCAAATACATTTCTTTATATTTTTTTTAGTAGAACTGGGCATCGAGCACAGAACCTTCCCACTGACCTACATTCCCAGCCTATTTCTGATTTTTTATTTCTACACGAGGTCTACTATGTCACTCAGTTGCCCAGGCTGGGCTTGAACCCGCATTCCTCCTATTTCCACCTCCCACAGTGCCAGGGTGATAGGCCTGCAACCACCAGGCCCAGCTGCAATGGCATTTAAACAAACTCTGATAACACTGTGCACACGGCCTTGCTTTTACTAGCAACAGTACATTCTAAGGTCTCTGCTCTGCGGCCCGTGCCACTAGGATGGGAGGGTTGTGGAGTCACTACTACGGCTTGCCTGCCTCCTGCATATTTTTTCCCTGTACCAGGTTTTGAACCCAGCGCTTTTACTATGAGCTACATCCCCAGACCACTTTTATTGTTTATTTGAGACAGTCTCCCTAAATTGTTAAGGTGCCCAGGCTGGGCTCAACTAGCCTGCCTTTTGACACACGCCATCTAAATGACAACACAACGCAGCATTACACGATGCTGTGTGAAAGGCACACAAAAATCTCTCATGCACACTCTCCTCTGCCTCGAGGGGATACTAACTTTGAGCAAGGTCTCCCTGAGAACGCCATCCACATGTCTAAAGCCACCCAGCATTCTCCACCCACCCTCCACCAAGCCGTCCACTTTACTCGGGTTTCCGTGGTACTGGGAGGGTAACCTCGGCGGGGACCGTGTTTTTTAGACTCTGTCCGACTCCTTCCTGCCCTGCCTTGCCCCTTCCCTGTTACTTCTGGTCTGCATGCATGTTACCCTTCCCGTCACACTCGTGAGGCCTGGAGGCACAGTGTGGGGGTGCGAGCTAAAGTACAGGCTGGCAGTGTGTATCTGAAAGAACCAACAAAGGCTCCTCTCTTCCACCATAAAAAGGAGCAAGTTTAGGCGGACGCCATGGCCTGATTAGTGACGGACAGCAGTATGGAAGTGTCCCGTCTGATTTGTTGTTTTTATCCAATGTCTTGTTCTGTTAATGTCACCACTCTGCCTAACAGGTATAAGCAACTTCCAATCTGTCACATTCAGAGGATGGAAAGGGTTTACCTCTGTCTGTGTCAGGAGGCCATGTGTGCAGAAAAGAAGAGACACCGAGGAGAGGCCAAGGCCCCACTGCCCACGGGGACACTGGGCACTGACACACCACCCTCAGATGAGGTTGTGCCCCACACTTCCTACAGCAGGAAACACCGTCTCTGTGGGACCCAGATCATGCACTCAGGACTTGGATTTCCAGAGGTTCTCCCATGTTTGTCCCCTGAGCTAGAATGTGTGCAGGTGGCACTCTGAGTCTGTTCTGCCAGGTCTCGCTGCCAGAACTCACCTCGTCTCATCTGCACACCCAACAGAGAAAAACCATGCTGACTCAGCCTGTGCCAGGCACACCAGGAGAGGGGCCAGGGACAGCATGGGTGGGATCCAGTGACGGCTACAAAGAGCACCAGCGAGACACACCAACCACTTCCGATCACAGTGGCCAACCCTCAGTACTCTGAGAGTTCCCTCCTTCAGGTCCTGCTGCCTACTGGGCAGAGACCCAGGACAGAGGAACAATGGACCACAGTGTCTTTGTTATTTCATGGTAAGATCAGGAATTGCAATCACCTAAGCCCATATCTTACTGATGCAATGCTAACTTCTGTAGTCTTGCTTTTGATTCATGGCAGCTAGGCTGTCTGTCCAGTTCTAGCTTCTCAAGGTCAAGGCTGTCATACTTCATCAATCTCCTTGCAACCTATCACTCCCCACTGAAAAAAAAAGGTTATTCTTCAACATGTATTTTCTAATTTATTTCATTCAGGTCATCAAATGTAGCTTTTTCTTTTTTGATCATCTGATAGTTCTTTGACCCTACTCTGGGAAATTTGATTCAGCTGATGAAAGTTGGGTTTTTTAAAACTCCATTCATGACTTTAGTCCCTGAGGTACCAGGTGGGGAGCTTGTTAGAAGTATGCTCCAGGAACACACAGACCTGGGTTCAAATCCTGGCTCTACTGCCTGCTAGTTTCAGAACTGTACTCGACTACCACAGCCTAAAATTTTCCTATACGGAAAATGTACATGAAAACCACACCTTAACTATTTTAACTAAGATTAAAAGAGGTATTTCTTAGGAAATAGAATAGCAGCTGCTAAGCACTTGAGAAGTTTCAGTCCTACCATCTGTAGCACCAGGTTCTCACGGCTAGGTTTAAAAATGCACCTAAAACAATTTCCTCCTTAAAAGTATTTAAGAGTCTCTAATTTCCAAGCTGTATATATTATTTCTTGGGAAACAAATGCACAGTCACCTAGTGGTCATATTAACACCTCTGGGACTCAGATCTACGAAGACATTTTCCCTTAAATCATTCTTCAGGGAAACCCAGCACCAATCCTCATGCTCTTCCTTTCCCTTCTGCATGGCCCATGTGTCCTCAGCTCCCACGGGCAGCACCTCAGCAGTGCTGCCCCTGCAGGCCCACAAGTCCTTACCAGGTCCTGTGCGTCCTGTTGCAGTGGCAGGAATGCTGCTTCCAGGATGGCCAGCTGGTCCGTGCTCAGCTTCTGCCACAGCCCAAGGAGTGTGATCACCAGACGGGTGGCGCTTTTCAGTCTCGAGAAAGACTGGGACAGATTGTCAAGGTTTTCCTCCACAGCATCAGCCAAAGCGATCACCTGTGGGGACGAAATACCTCGGTCAGGGGCAGTGTCATCACTCTTGAGGCCTGCCCCAGTGACATCTGGCACGCCTTTGTTTTCCTTTACAATGGGATAAACTCTATCTTTCATAAACACAAACCATGCTGCACAATAAAAGCTCTCACCCAGCTGTTCTAGTTTATTTTTGTGGTACTGGGCTTTCACACTAAACTATAACACATTGAGCTACCAGTACATTTTTACTTTTGACTTTAAGACAGGGTCTCACTAAGTTGACCAGACTGGGCTCAAACTTTCAGTCCTCAGCTTCCCAGAGTTCAGATTGGTGCCGTTAGATATGATTTTACTTCTTTAAAATAAAGTCAAAAGTGGGGGTTGGGGTGCAGCTAAGTGGTTAAAACGCTTGCCTAGTGTTAAGGTCCGAATGTGGAATGGTCCCCAAAAGCCTCATGTATCCAGATGTTATGGATTACGCTTTGGATTTCATATGCTCTTAAGAGGTGGGGCTTACGCAGAAGGGACAGTTCACTGAGGCTTAACCTGGAAGGGGCAGGTCATTGGGACATGATCTGGAAGAATATACTGTAGTTCCCCACTTCCTCATGCCTTGGCTTCCTGTCCACCATGCTGTAAACAGCTCCTCTACAGCAAGGCCTCTGCTGTGCCCTTCATCATGACAAGCTGCCCACGAATGGACTGAGACCTTCTGAAACTGAGTTAAAGTAAGCCTTTCCTCCCTTAAGTTGTGGATGTTGGGTAATGTGTCCCAGCAATGAATAAGTAATTAAGACACCAAGCATACACAAGACCCTGGGTTTGACTGCCCAGCACTGCACAAAAAAATTAGCTAGGTATGGTGATACATGCCTGTAATCCCACTACTTGAAAGGCTGAGGCAGGAGGATTGCTCTGAGTTCTAGGCCAGCCTGGGCTCCATAGTGAGCACAGGACTAGCCTGGGCTACAAAGTGAGACTAAGCAAATAATTAAGTCTGAAGTAATTACAAAGCCATACAGGCAAGGAGGTGGTAACGGCCAAGGAATCAGTTTACGGGGGATGTTGCTTAGTACCTGCTTTGTCATCAGCAGATGGAGATGTAGGTCACCTGCAACAGTTACTACAGCCTTTCTCCCTAGCTACGGAGCCTGGTCCACTGACATGTTCCTATCAGTGTAGCTGCAAGTGTGATGTCCAAAATGATTTTTTTTTCAGACAGCAGCCATCTTTCTCTGATATTCCTCCTTATATATCACATGGTGTTGGAACAGCCAATATTCCTTAATTATATCTAAAATGTAGATGATGTTTAAACATTTGACCAACTGAATTGTGAAATTTTAACACAAGTGTCAGGCCCTAGCCCATAGGGATCTGAAAGGAGGAAAGAAGCTGGGGTACTGTCTTAGTTACTTTTTCGTTGGTGTGACTCAATACACGACATCCACAACTGGGGGTGGGGGATTTATTGTAGCTTAGAGTTTCTGAAGGTCTCAGTCCGTTCATGGGTGGGCCACTGTTAGAACTAGAGCTGCCCAGGAGACAGAAATCTTCACAGCATGGCAGAAGACAGAGAGAGACTGGGAGGAAGGGTGGATCCAGCACATGCCCCTCCAGGTCAAGCTCTAAGCCTACCCCTACCAGCCAGGTTCACCTCCCCCCCACCCTACACAGTCTCCATAGGAACATGAGGCTTTGGGGGGCACTCCAGATCCAAACCACAACAAGTATGTTAGCTTTACAACACCAAAGCTACTTGGAATAAAAATTGGCAACAGCATTTTCTTTTAAAATACCCTTTTCAATAATCCTGTGGAAAAAGGACTAAGGAAACAATTGGATGGCAAATCCAAGGCGGCCTGCCCATTGGTGTTTGGTTTTAGTTCATTTTGACATTGAGAAAATTTGTGTTCATTAAATGTAATGAGCTGGCTGCCATGGATGCTCCTGTGTCTGTAGGTTCCAGGGCCAGAAACCACCACAGCAGAGGCACTAGCATCCTTCTGTGCAGCCCACCGGGCACAGGGGATCTGAGGTCATAGCAGACTACCTGGCTTCATGGTAATAACTCACAGCTTACTGATCAAAGGGGCTCATTAGAAAATTGCCATGCAAACCTGCTGAGTGTTGAGTGGGGGAATCACTCAGGTTCTGTGTGGGGAGAGGTCCCCTGGGGGTGTCCAAAGAGCCATCACTGTACCCCTAACATGCCCACAGTGTTCTAGCACCAGGTATACAGTGAGTGTCATATAAGCGCCAGGTGATCTGACGAATCTCAAAGTTGTCTGCTTACAAGTCCAGCACAAGCAGGAGCCATATACACAAGTGCCTCAAGTCCCAGAGGCACGTCATCAGGCACTGTCAGCTCCCAGTGTGGATGGAACCTGCCTAGTGCTGTCACATGCAGACAACAGACCTACCTCAATCTACCATCACCTCCTTTTACAAACTAGCTCCATTCTACCTTAAGCCAGGGCTGCCTAATACTGAGCTACAGACCATGGTAGTGTCTGCTGAGAGACCCTTCAGGACACCAGTGTGGCCTCCTCACCAGCTCACCCACAGGGACCATCCAGAACACCAAGGGGTGTCCTCCTCCCTGGCGAACCCACGGGGACCCTCCAGGACAACACAGCGTGGCCTCCTCCCCGGCTAACCCACAGGGAACTGCTGGTAAAAACCCAACTGACCTCAAGCTAGACCCTGTTCTTACCTGCCCCAGGTAACTGATTTCTACCCCGTCTATACAGTGACCTCCTATAGCCATGTGAAACCTAAATTTAACACCAACCATTAACAGGACCAGGTTGGAAGGATGCTGACAGGGCTCTAGACCACAGTTGCCACCAAGCAGACTTGAAGCCCAGAGCCCAGGGCTGGCTGTGTACAAGCCCTGGAGAATCTGCCTCGATCATTACTCTTCAAAAATAACATCCCCAAGGTCTGATCCAAATTGCTTCTAAGTTTAGAATGCCCCAGATCACACTCTGCCATGCAGACACCTGGGGGATTGTGGAGCCCCTTGCAGGACCTCCGGTGACATCCCCGTAGGGGAATGGCTGGCGAGCAGCAGTAGTAGGCCTGATGGTCTCAAAGCACTCGAACCTTCACAGACAGCAGCAAGTAGGAACGCACATTTATTACACATGATCAGTAAGGGCAAGGAAACAGTCCCCCTAAGATGACAAAAGGAGAGCCTGGAGCCCTGGCAGTACTGGGGACACAGCCCATCATTTCCTTGGGTCCAGAGCTTCAGATGGGAGTGACGTTTACATAATAAAGTAAAATAGTTGTTTGTCATTTCCTATGAATCTTGTTTTATTTATTTTTTCTTGTTCTGTGGTACTGGGGGTCGAGTCACACTGAGTTATAGCCCCAGCCTATTTTTTGGTGTTGGTGGGGTCTCAGTAAATCACTAAGTTGCCACAGCTGGACTCAAACCTAAGATCCTCCTGCCTCAACTTCCCACAGTGACACAGGCTTGTGCCACAGGACCTAGCTTTCAAAGAATCTATTTGTCTTGATCACTTGTGGTTTCTGTTTGTGCTTTTCTAGATAAAAAAACAGAGTTGTATCCTATTACCTAGTAATACTTGGGCACACATGGACAAGCCTAGACAACACCACATGTGCGAAGCTGGGGTGAACTGAGGGCTTTCCTGCCATCACTGGCTGCAGGAACCTGGAGTTGGGTGAGGTGGTGCTGAGATGTGCCGGGCCTGATTGCCATGGTACTATAGCTCTCCAGATCTGAGCTGACTTCACTACACGTTGCATTGGCCCTGTCTCTGGATCCCAGCCAGCTTCGGGTGCATGTTTGACACACAGAAGTAACTTAAAGCCCTGCTGACTCAGTAGCACAAGATCGCCCATTAAGAGGGTTAATTTGTAGGAGTACTGTTCAGGGAAGGGCAGCTATCCCTGCGTTCCAGGACAAGGCAAAGTTTCTTAGGCAATGTCACTCACTACGTTTGCTGGAGGCTGTGACCAGAAGGTCTGCGTTCACACTGTGTATGTGTGTCACATCTACGGAGACTCCTACACTCACTCAAGTTTCTGCGGTGCATGTTAGGACATCTGCAGGTTCCCCTCACATGTTGGGTCAGTTGACAGGTGTGTAGGAGTCTGTTTAAGCCTCCTGATAAGAGACATACAGGTCCAGTAACTGTTGAAGGGAGCCTCAGGTGCTGTAAGAAGCCCAGGGGCCCTCCAGGCTCTATACACCAGTGCCAGCAGCACCTTACCCCACAAGTATGCCAATCAAAGAAGGGTTTGGGCATTGCCATGTGTTCCCAGGGCCATACAACTCAGGCCAGACCCATTGGTCCAAAGTCAATGAGTTTTTCTCAAAATACCAGCAGTTCTCATTGAGCACCAGAGGATGTTCCTTTAGGCGACTGGGCCCTGAAGCCACACTGGAGACTCCTGAGCTATCATAGTGTCAGAGTGCATTTCTATTGATGAGGTCATAAGTCAGGTATTAGACACAGGTTCACTGGTGAAGTTATTTATTCACAAGAAAGACATAAACTGCCATATGTGTGTGTGTGTGTGTGTGTGTGTGTGTGTGTGTGTGTGTGTGTGTACACATATATACATATGTATACAATTTATTTTTTTAATACTGGAGGTCTGACCCAGGGCCTATGAACTAAGCTACATCTCTAACCCATTTCTTTCTTTTTCTTTTTTTGATTTTGAGACAAGGGCCTCACTAAGTTACTACATTGTCCAGGCTGAGCTTGAACTTGCAATCCTCCTGCCTCAGCCTCCCAGAGTGCTGGGATTACAGGCCTGTGCCACCAAACCCAGCTCTGGCCTAATGCATTCTCTCCTTTGCTCAAAGAGGGGATAGGAGTCCAGTACGACACTAGTGTGGGGTCCACGGCAGGGCCCCAAATGCTGCTGGGTGCTAGCTTTCTGATGTTCGCTCAGGGTCAGGACCGTGCCCTGGATGAATGATGTGACTCTGTGAAACATTTCAGAAAGGTGAGGTCAGTACCTCAAGGACAGCTGTGCTGTCACCAGCCTGGAGCATGGCCTGGACAGATAGGCTGTGCACTTATAAACGGCATCATGGGTGACACAACTGGACATAAAAATTACTCGCATCATAACCCAGGAGAGGAGCCACAGAGGTCACCAAACCCAACTGCTCCAGCTCTTATGGGACCCCTATCTACACAGGAGACATTCCAGATGGTGTAGTTGCAGCAGCAGAGATGGCGCGCTAGGCAGAGGCCCTGTACTGCCCAAAGCGGGTGTGGCCCCTACCAGGGGCCGAGCCAGCCGGTGGGCTCGGCTGTGAGCTACTGCTGAATCACTTAACAACCGCCCTAGAACGTTATTATTTCTGACTGATGCAGAGAAGCAGATTGAGAGAAGTGGGGCAACTCGGCAGATCAAAGTCTAGGCTTAAACCAGATCTGTCCCAACTACGGAGAAGTAATTCCCACTGCAGCAGCCGGCCTCCTCCTGCAGATGCACACATGCACCCCCAGGCTAGATGACAAGTGCTATGGAGGTGTCTGATGGCTGGGAGGAGTTACTGCAAGAAACACTTATAAATGACTTCCTGGGGATGAAGTGTTCCAGTCCCTTTGCTGCTCTATCTCTCTGTCTGTCTCTCTCTGTGGCACTGGGATTGTATCTAGGGCCTTCCATGCTAGCTACTTCCCCACTGTTTTTTTTTTTTTTTTTTTTTTGAAACAGGGTTTCACTGTAGTCCAGGCTAGTCCTAGAACCCACAGCAATCTTCCTGACTCAGTCTCCATGTATTCGAATTACAGGCACGTGCCATTATGCCAGCTATTATGTGGTGCTGGGAATCAACCTTGGGTTGGGGCCTCTTGCTTCTTAGGCTAGCACCGTCAAAGCTGCACTACACTCTAAGCCCCTGAGCCCATTTTTCAGTTTAAATTTTTTTTTAATTTATTTTTTGAAACAGGGCCTTGCTCTTTAGTCCCGGATGTTCCTGAACTCATGAGGGAGCCCAGGCTGGCATCGAACCCCAGCAATCCTCCTGCTTCAGCCTCCTGAGTGCTGGGAGTATAGGCCTGCGACACCACACCCAGTTTATGTGGTGCTGGGGAATCAAACTCAGGGCCTTGAGCTTGCTAGGCAAGCACTTTAACTGCTATTTCTCCATCCCCTCAGTTGAGATTTTGAGAGAGTGTCTCACTAATTCCCTAAATTGTCCAGGCTGGGCTTCAATCTGTAACTCTCCTGCCTCAGCCACAGGAGTGCTGGGATTACAGGCTGGCACTCCGCCACTCTCTTAAATACTCCCACGTCTAAATGCTTAATGCCTTGGGTTCAGAAAAGCACCCGAGTCCTACACATCACTCCTCACTGTCTTTAATCTACCTGACCCTACAGTCATTTGAGGTGTAATTCTTAACAATAACTGTAAGCTTCAAACATTAAAAGAAAACTGCAGTAGCCACGAAAAATCCACAAAAGCCCAATCGCACCACACGATTGAACCAAATCTCGGCCCTTGCAGTTTGGCCCAGAGCATCACTTCACCCCTTTCTGCATCTGTCTTCCACTTTGTGAAGGAGATGTTCAGCATGAAGGCCTGAAGAGGTGCCCCACCAAGTGTGTTGGTCACTGTGTCTGGCATTAGCACTAATTGCTCCCTTTTGTTGGTGCTGTTGGTGGTTTGCTTGCTTTTTGAAATGGAGTCTTGCTCTCTAGTCCAGGCTGGTCCTGAACTCACTGGATAGCCCAAGCTGGCCTTAAACTCACGGGAGTCCTCCTGCCTCCACCTCCCTGAGTGCTGGGAATATGGGCATGCACCACTATGCCTAGCTAATTATTCCCTGGTTAAATTCCCACCAGACATATTTCTTATTAAGACAAAAATGAAAGGCATCATATGATCGTTTGATAATAGCTATATCCTCTTTAACTCCTCATCCCAGTTTCTATCATCCCAGTAGTTTCAGTGGCTCTTCACAGGCTGGATCCCCACAGAAGCTACAGAGGCTATTCGCCCACGCTGGGGTGTGATGCCTGTGCTGCATTCTCTCCCTGATACCCATGGGTCTCTCTTATTGTATCCATCAGCATTAGATCTCTGGAGGTGTTCAATACTTTCATATCTATGGCAGCAGGAACAGCATTCTGTCTTACCTACCTCTCCTTCCTGGGGAAAACCCAGGGCTCTTTTCAGCAGCAGAATCTAGCACCACAGTCAATGAAGAGAGGAAAGAAAACCCCTCAATCTCTAAACTCATCTATCAGTTCACTCTTTGGTCAATAGAATTTGTTTTCAGAACAAAACTCTTATTAGAAATATTTACTGACAAAGTTCTCCATAAAATTTCATTTCATTTTATTTCATTTCTATTTGTTTATTTAAACTCACAACAGTCCTCCTGCCTCATCCTTCCAAAAGTAGGGATTACAGGTGTACACCATGATATCCATGAAACTGTATTTGTGTTTCAAAAGCTGCTGTGACTGTTTTGATTTTTAAGAAGTCTATCCTGGGTGTTACCTGGTATCACAGACACTTATCTGTACCCCTTCACTACCAGAGCTCTAATAAAAACCAAGCCAACTTTGCCTCTAGTAGGAAAACTTCTAATAATTTGGCGAATTCTTTTCATCTAGATGGAAAGAGTCTTTGAAAATAATGAGAGTGACCTCCAGGCAAGATGGTGGTCAAGTCATAGAGCTGCATGTTGCACCCTCGTGGACTCTCCTAAAAAGCTGAGATTATGGTCAAAACAGCCTGTTCAATGTAGCCAGGAAAGGGAAGAGTGTCCCAACAATTGAAAGGAGGCCACAGGAAGGTCAAAATTCCAAGGACACATCGGAAGCAGACTCAGGTCAACTGTGAACAGCTGTGAGCCACTGGCATCCACAGACAGAGGAAAGCTCAGAGCCCAGAACCTCACACCGAGGCAAGCGCAGATCAGATCAGGGAAAGGTGAGAACTGACAGCAGCTGGCTGCCCTAGCTCCAAAAGTGAGCCTGTGGGAAGTATGAACTGCAAACACACTATGAGCTTCCTCTAGAAAAGGCCTCTGGAGCCTACACTGGCTTGGGAGAAGCAGCATTTGGCAGCCAAAACAGGCGGTGATGTAGGCAAGAGCCATTTTTTTTTTTTTTTTAAAAAGAGCCTCAGTCTGAACTGTTTACAGTAAAAGAAGGCTCAGACAGTCATATGAATAAAATATTATCAACCCTGCTTCAGAGAGCAGGAAACCATGTCAAGGAATAAGTGGAAGAAAAAGAAACTCCTGCTCCACACCCACTTTTTTTTTTTTAATGTGAACTCAGGTCCCTAAGAAATAATCCCCTTATTCTCATAAGGCTACCTTTTGTCTTACTTTGACCTGGTTTTTCTGACAATGACATCTGTCCTAATTAAATAAAATCAAAGTCATTTATTTGAGTAGCTTAGCCTTTTAAACAGTCCTATCAGCCAAAGCAGCCAGCTAAGTGTATAGTATGAGGCCCACAAATACCTTCCAAAAATTGATGTATTATATGGTGAGAATTCTATTCAACAAAGTAAGAATTGCATTTATTTATCTATTTTTGAGACAGGGTTTCTCTCTGTAGTCTAGGCTGCCCTTGAACTCACAGCAATCCTCTTGCTTCAGCCTCCTCAGTGCTGGGGTTACAGATGTGTGCCACCACATCTGGCTAACTTTTATATGGTGCTACAGAACTGAACCCAAGGCTCTGTGCATGCCAGGCAAGCACTCTAACCACTAACCTATGCTCTTGGCCCAAGAACTGCCATATAGAGGCATGAAATTTATTTAAACATGATCATATCTCAAAATGCTTTAGAACATTAG
The DNA here is from genome assembly GCA_004027205.1 of Ctenodactylus gundi. NCBI lineage: Eukaryota > Metazoa > Chordata > Mammalia > Rodentia > Ctenodactylidae > Ctenodactylus > Ctenodactylus gundi. The sequence goes on from PVKB01001764.1 coordinate 39,339, forward strand.
GCCATGAGATTTGTCAACCTCAACAAACAAGCCACAGCTAATGTCTAGAAAACACTGCGTCATTTAAAGAAGTTTTCGCCCACATCCAATACAATGTCAGCTCACAGAATTCCAGGCAACATTAGGTTTACAGAGCTCTTATTATAATAAGAAGCTTAATCTTTCCACGCAAGATCATTACTCTCATGTAATATTTGGCGAGCCTCCTTCTGTGAATAGGGCTTTTCTTTTTTTAAATAACTTTATTTATTTTTTATATGTATACATGAAGAATCAGGCTTTTCTTAACAAAACAATTTAAAGGCCAAAATATTCGAAGAAAACATCATTTTAACAACATTTACATCTGGCTGCAGTTGCCCCATTGTACTTGCTGCTGCCCGTGCCAGGGCAAAGGAATTTGACTGATTTTATTTCCAACAAAAACACAAGTTTAACGGTCGTGGTAAGAGCACCTTGGCTCACAGTGATACTGTTTAAACACACAGTCTAGAAAGAGGATTCTCAGAACTGGAAAGAACAGGAGCACCTTGAATCCACTGCTCCCCCGCACCCCAGCTCTACGCCTGCCTCTGTCTCTCACAGGCCCCTATAGGCCGGGCACAAGCAGGGGAGAAGGTCCGCCCACGCGAGCACGCCCCTTGGGAGCAGCTCTCCCAGCAGCCCACTGCATAGCACCAAGCAACCAGCAGGGCTGAGGTGGTCAGTGAGTTAGAAAACACTGGTCAGGTGAGGGACGGTGCCTGATATCTGAGGAGAGACTGGTCACATAGTTCCCCGAGGAGTCCTGGGACATCCCCATGAGGTCCCCATCTGCGCCCCACAGACTAGCCCAGCTCCGGGGCCGTTTTTCTGCGAACCCTTGTATCACCTAGCTTCTCCTGCCTTGGGCCTACTGTGCTGAGTCTAGGAGGGCTTCAGGGACTATGAAGATCTCCTCACTCAGCCTCTGAACATCTCCTAATTTTAAAAAAGTAATTTAAAAAAGTAGACAGCAGGACCTGATGGTGCTAGCCTATAATCCTAGCACTTTGGGAGGCTGAAGCAGAAGGCTCACAAGTTTACAAGTAGAGGCCAGCCTGGGCAACTTAGTTATATCCTGTCTCAAATAAACAATAAAATGGGCCTGGGAGGAGGTGTAACTCAGGGTGAAGACCCTAAATTCTATCCACAGTACCACAAAAAGTATAAATAAAATAAAAATAAACAAAAAGTGGACAAAGAATGGGCTTCCTGAGTGTTCCATGTTGTTTGGCTCTGGTCCTAGAGACTGAGGCCAAGGCCTTCATGCAGAGCCTTTTCATTTTGAGACAGTGTCTACACAGATCACTAAGTTGCACAGACTGGGCTCGAACTTTAGCTCCTCCTGCCTCTGCTCCTGGAGAACCGGGATTAGGACAGGAGCTGCCACAACGGCTCTGAATGCTTTCTACAGCCACACCTTACACAGGAACAGCTGCTGTCCAAGGTGTCCCCCTCTCCCTCTCCCTTCCTGCTAACCTCATTCTGCCATTTCTGAGCAATACATTTCCTTTCTGTGGTACAGATTTATTTTTTTTTCCGAAACAGGTTGTAATCCAGGCTTGCCTCAAAAATCACAGCAATTTTCCTGCCTCAGACTCCCAGTGCTGGATTACAAGCACACATCATTACACTGGGCTTATGTGATGCTGAGAAGTCAAACCCAGGGCCTTACTGCTGTGCTATTCCTACAACACTATGCTATGGGTTTTGAAGAATCTACACAGAAACTTTGCATTTTTCCCCCATAAATTTGTGCCTAGGCACAGATTTTTTTAAAAGTTCATTCAAAGGCAAGTAGAAGTCACCATCACTTTTTTTTTTATCACTTCCAGAAATCATATGAACTACAAGGTGTAACTGAATGTTTAAAATTTTAAATTTTATTACAGTAAAGGACACACTGCCATGAATCCCCCTCAAAACCCTCCTCTCGCTTGGAACGCACTCCTCCCATCGTCCTGGCCGCTCTCCGAAGCAGCTCTGGAAACCTTTCCAGAGTGCCTTTAGTTGCACTGTTGCGGCTGCCTCGATGTCCTGAACTGACTCAGAAGGCAGACTTGTCATGGTCATGTTGGTTGCCAGATCTGGTGACGAAGGCGTAGGGTGACACACTGCCATGTTTTTGCCTGCCTATGTGTCCGTGGGTGGGGCGTGGTGGTGGCAATTACCATACTTTTGATCTCACCTCGTGAAGACACTTAGGAAAAAGGGATTCAGAACTGCTTCAGAGAGTGGCAAGGACGACAGATTCGTCCATATTAGCTTCCACTAGCACCAGTGTTTTAAGGCTAATTTTTCCTGTGACTTGTAAATTGGAACTTCTGAGGGTTTCCTAGCAAGATGCCAGGGGATAAACCCTAATCCCCCCAAAGTGCTGGCTTCAGCTGCTTGGAGCCCAAGCCCCTGGCACAGTCACAGGCACACTCCCTGCCTTGGCCAAGGGCCAATGCTCAGCCCAACTTACAACTACCCACTTCCTCACCTGTTATACTTAGGAAAATCGTCTGTCACCAGAATTAGCTATAAAGTGCCACAGTTTCCACTCTTCAAACAGGGTGGCCTTGGGCAGAAAAAGGATTATTTTGCCTCAGACTTGCCAAGGGACCACAAAGGTCAGTCCAGAGCTACCAGGGCCAGCTGAAACACTGTCAGAAGTTTCACCTCCTCCCTGCTGGGTACAGCCAGTGCTCTGTCCCCATGGTTCAAAACCTCTGCTGATGCAAGGCTCCGGCCGCTCTCCTCGTTTTTCAAGACCAAATTAGGGAACTCTGGTGAAGGCTCTGGTTATAAATTTATATGGCTTAAAATTAGTTTTTCTCTTTTACCAAAATTAACTACTAACCTAGGAATTCTTGATAACCTGCCAGTTCTATCACAAAGTAGCTGTGATTTCTCACAGAAATGAGCACACAATCTGCTCACTTACACAAGCACAAAGTGAGTGGTGGACTAGTGAGACCAAATGTCCTAATCGGTCACACACCTAGTGCCATCGGTGCCTCATACATGACACAGAAGACACCAAGTGTGCTCTTGTTCCCTGGTTCCCAGATCTCCTGGGCTTTCAAAGCTATGTCTCAGGATTTTTTTTTTCTCCCTATATTGACACAGCATGAAAACTGGACACGGATAGATCTGGGTGACAACAATTTGTAACTCCGGCCAGACCTCGGCTTGCTGAAGAAATCGATCCACGTCACACTGATGGAACAACAAGAGCAATCACGTTGTCCCTCCTGCTCATCGCTTCCCTGAGGGACAGGGATCCTCAGGCCTGGTGGGCTCCCTGGGGACCCCTGCTGGCATCACCAGTAATTACCTGGCCCTTCCCAACCGGGGGAAAGTAGGGAATCTCACATCACAACGGATTCACCGCCATTTGAATTAACCTGATACTTTGGTTTGCCAGAATTTACAGTGCACATTTAATAATTAGATGAAATGTTTCCAAGTACTTCAAATATACAGCAATGGTCCTCTCTGGAGACATCTGTTTTTAAAAGTCCACACTTGTATACCATGGATAGCTTATACACCACAAACCACACTGCTCTGTGCTGAGCTTTATATTTCAGCCTGAATCATGTAAACTTCTGTTACATAATTCCTTTCCTGTCCTCCAAGGAACATAACACAATAATTACTGTGAAGGGCTTTCGGACAAGAGTTAATGGACTCCTCCATAAAATGAACTGACTGTGGAAATTCTTACAAGTACACGCCCAAGGTGGCAGGCACATTCCCAACACTTACAGGCAACCTGTGAGGTGAGACAGACCACAGAAGGATTCTTCAGACTGTATCAAACTTCCTGGGTTCTGCAAGACAGTAAGTCTAACCTCTCAGCTTCTCATAATAAATATTTCTTTCTTTCTTTTTTTCGGTACTGGAGCTAGAACCTAGGGCCTTTGCTCTGAGCTACATCCCCTCCCTTGTTTTATTTTTTTTACTTGAGGACAAGGTCTTGAGCTGTTAAATTGACCAGGTGGGGCTCAAACTTGCAGTTCTCATGCATCAGCCTCCTGGGAGCGCTGGGGCCAGCCTACCCCACCAGGTGCCGTCCACTGAGTTGCTAAATTCCCACAGGCTAGAACTTGTCACTCTCCTGCCTCCCTCACCTGTGATTACAGGTCTGCCACTACACCTGGCTCCATATTTAATCATTTGTATGTGTTAAAGGGACAGCTCTTATTGCAATAAACTTCTGGACAATCCACCCTTTCTTTTAAATCAAAAGGCCATAAAGAAAACAAGGATAAAAGTCAGTCTACATTGAACCATGAGGTTACAGGCATCACGTAGATGAAATGGAAGAGACCAAAGGAAGATTAGCCCTGTGCAACAAAATCCGGATGCCATGCACGTCCCATCACATGGGCAGCACTTTATGATTCATAATATACTGTCCAACATGCCACAGGATTCTCTAAGGTGCTTTGTTTCATTCAAATGGAAACAATTAGCGCTTAGAGTTTTTCTAAGAGTTTCTTCCAAGTTTGAGACTTTTTGAGTTGTTTTCAATATCACAGCTAGAAAACTGCCAGCCCAAAAGTCTAAAGCTTTTGTATTATGTCACTAGAAAACCCTGCCAGGCCATGTACAGGCCCTCATACAAACCCAAATGAGAAGGCTGCCCGCCCTGGTCTTGTTGAGCTCACAGATAATTCCTTGTATCTGACTTCAAGTCACAGAGAAGACCAAATACAAAGTGTGAGGTCTGTCATCAGGGGCCCAAAAAGGGAAGGAAAACTACTAACAGGCCTGATAGCACACCCCCTCCCCCATTATACTCAGGACCACCAAAGTAACTGTTTTCTCACTTCTGCTATGTGACGCATGCCTGTGCAGCCCCTGTAGTCCCTGAGATAACCTTTTTCTCACAATGCAGAAGTTCTTCAAGGCTACTCTCACACTGAAACCTTCCAAGTCCAATGACCTTGGCATAGAAAAGACTCCTTGGCCCCAGATGCTGAGCTCTCTAGCATAGAGCCTGCCCTGAGAGACACACATGCAGACTGAGGCCATTTCCCTTCCCTCACACTCTGAATCCTACTATAAACTTCCCCAGTCATATACATGTCTTACCACCAAAGGTCATGCCACATATATCAAGCCATGGTCCCAACGCAAGTTATACAGCAATGGATTCTACTCTGAGCAATGTGTGGGAACATTTGACATCTATTAACAATGAGGACATTATTTAATGCTTAGGAATAACATTTTAAAAAAGCAAGCCTCTTCCCCATGAACAGCCCACTGCTCTGATAACAAAACACCAATGTAAACCACACGATCACATACAACATCTAAATGCTGCGGACCAGGCAGATATGCAGTGCTCGACAGAGAGGCCAGCATGGCTCTCGGAGTCGGCATGAAGCAGCATCCTGACGATAAACAGCAGGCAGCAAGTCACTGCCGTACCCACAGCACCGCTAGGCTGACCTTGAAAAACTCATGTACTATTGATTACTTCTATGTGAGAATTTGAATTCAGGAATCCTGTGATCATAAGGAGCCAATTCTATATTCCCTAAGAATAGAACATTCTGAGCGACAATCTCTGAAGTAAGAAGTTAGGTGGTCTACGGTGCAGACACTGACCCTTCAAAGGAGCACCACATCAATTGCTAATAACTACAAGGGCAAATTTAAGAGATAGACTCTAGGACACACATCCCATAATGCAAAGGATAACCAAGCTCACGTCCATAGCAATGGCAATCTAGGCGTGGAGGCCCAGGCCCCTGTGGGGACACTCAGGTGAAACCTCACAGACCACATGTGCCCATCTGCTGGCAAAAAATAATTGAACTGAGAAAACTCTAAGCTGCAAATCTCACGGTTTGGCAAATGAAACCAGTCCCCTAAACCGTGACCACACAACCTCCATGTCAAAGGGAAATCAAAATGGAAATTATAGCTGGGTGTGGTGGTGCAGGCCTATCATCCTAGCACTCTGGGAAGCTGAGGCAGAAGGATTCCAAGTTCAAGCCCAGCCTGAGCAACTTAGCAGCAATTTGGTGAGACCCTGTCTCAAAATCAAAAATAAAAACAGGGTAGACATATAGGTCAACGTGAAGGTACTGGGTTTAGTCCCCAGTACAAGAAAAATTAAATAAAAAATTAAAATTATAAAATGTTTATAAAATATTAAAGAGAATTATTTGTTAGCCAGCCTTCCAGGTACTGTGCTAGGAATCCTCCAGACAAACTTCATTACGTTTATTTTTAAACGTAAGAAAGAAAACCCCAAAAATGAGCCCAATTAGCCCTACTTTACAGCAGCTGAAAGCAAGGCTCAGGGCCAGGCAGTAAGAGGTGGGACCCAGTGAGGATCTAGCTGCCTTGCAGCGCTGGGCCTCAGGGCAAATTCACAATCCACATGTGTGCAGCACTCTGACAGAATGAAGCCAATGGTACCAACACTAAACATCAAGTGAAATCAGGGAGGAAGCACAGAGTAAATCACGGGGCAGGGAAAGGAGATGAGAAGACTCATATCATGATAAATTACCCAGTGAGGCTGGAGGAATAGCTCAGTGGTTAAAGCTTTTGCCTGGCAAGTGTTAAGTACCTGAGTTCAGCTCCCCAGCACCACATAAACTGGGTGTGACGGTGCATGCCTGTAATCCTAGCACTCAGGAGGCTGAGACAGGAGAATTGCCTAGACTACAAAGAGAGACCCTGGTTCAAAAATAAATGAATAAATAAATAAATAATTCAGTGAGGGTTTTTTTTTTTTTTTCAAATTCCAAGAAAAGACTACTTTAAAAAAGGGAGGCGGGGAGAGGAGATGACAACCCAAAATCAGGAAACAAAATGAGCTCTAGTAACCCCTCAGGTGGCAACTCCAAAGAGAGAGCCACTGTGCATAGACGGCAGCGTGTTCCTGAGTCACGGCTCCCCAAATTCTGGAGAGGTAGTGGGTGTTTCACCAGAAGAGCAGCAAGAGTTTAAATGTGCGAAATACTGGGCTACATGTAGCCAACAACTAGTCTAGCATTTTTTTTCAGCCTTTACCATGCCTCAAATAGACTGTAATCACCAAGACTCCTCACTTGATCACAAAAGCACTTTACAGACCACACTCTTTTAAACTGTCATAGGAAAAAAAAGAAGTACAATGTGTTTATGAAGCTAGCCCAACACAGAATGTCAAAAAGATAACAGATAAAATCAATTGAATACTATTAACATGCTCTGTACAGGCTAAATAAACAACTACAAGGAAACAGCAACAAGAAAACCACCGCAGTTATGACAGGTCTGGGGCCAAAGCACCTCCCACTGCCATGGTGCCAAGGAAGGAAAGGGCATTTCACCCAGGGAGTGGAAGTGGGAGGAAGGTGGCACTGTAGTTTTCCCTTTGGTGAGATTTATTTGGATGAGGCATGTGCACCTTGGAAGCTGAGCCAGACAAGGCCATCAGCTCATTAGGGCAGGAGGAGAGGCAAGGGAATAATTCTCTCTTGCTTTGCTTTAAAAATGGCATAAATACCCGCTTTGGTTTGGTATGCAATCAACCCTGGAAACGTTTAAGACCCTGAGGCTGGGCAGGATGAGTAGTCACGCACTGCATCAATAAGAGCAGGTCTACCCTGGTGACAAAACACTTTAAAAGCACAATAAAATAAAGCCATCAGAGCTCAATACGTTGGCTTAGTGAGAGGCCACCCTGTCAGGTGTCAGTCGCGCAAATCTGAGTGGCGTCTCTCCTGACATTTCCTTGGATATGCCACTTGTGCTCCATGGGGCCCCTGCACACCCTGCCTCTCCGTGACTGCTGTCCTGGTGTAATCATGACATCGCTCCCTATCCTCTCCACAATGGCCAGTTTAGAAGGGTACTCCACAGCCACCTCTAAACTCAAGCTCAGAGGTCCCATGATCTTGCTGGAATCTCACTTAGGCACAGAGCACAGAAGGAATCTGACACTGGAGTCACATGCACAGACCTGCTGTGACATCACACCCCTACTACAGCCTCTTAGGACACGATTCCTTGTGTAGAAAATGCAGATGAAGGGGCTGGAGGAATGGTCTGGTGGTTAAAACACTTGCCTAGTAAGAGCAAGGTCCGGGGTTTGATTGCCCAGTACCACTGAAAGCTGGACATGGTGGGACAAGCCTGTAATCCCAGCACTCAGGTGACTGAGGCAAGAGGATTACAGTTTCCAAGGCTACCTGGGCTACACAGTGAGTTCAGGAACAGCCTAAGCTACAAAGCAAGACCCTGTGTCAGAGAGAGAGAGAGAGAGAGAGAGAGAGAGAGAGAGAGAGAGAGAGAGAGAGAGAGAGAGAGAGAACATAGATGGTAACACCAGCTATAACAATGAGGAGGTAAACTACTCTGTGCTTCATGTAGCAGCTGTGTTTGCTTTATGTGTTCCAAATGCTAGCAATGAATGTTGTAAAACCACGGCTAGAGGCCATGTGCAGGACAGCCCTGAGCTAAGAGCTGGATCCTTCATGGTGCTCAGTGCACACATCCCAACTCCAACCTGGTGGGCTGAGAGAGATAAACTGCAGCACCTGGGGGCGCAGGCCTGTCTTCTCAGCATTCAGGGCAGTTGGACTGAAAGTTCAAACGCAGCCTGGGCAACTTAGTGACTTAGCAAGACTGTTTCAAAACCAAAACTGAAAAAGGGCTGGAGACACAGCTTGGTGTGAAGGCCCTGGGTTAGATCTTCAGTACCACAAAAAAGAGAAAGGGAAAGAGGAGGTTGAGAAGAGGGAGAGAAGGAGAGAAGAAGAAGGGAGTGATGTAGGGAGGGATATTGAGACTGTTTTCATAGCCTGCCTGGCCCCAAAGCCAGCAGCAGTGAGGGCAAGGCTGATGCCCAAACTAACCCACCTCCCAAATCAATCCCAGGAATCTCCCTTGGAGTCCCTGGTTGTTGTCCCATTCTGGCTTTAATAGTTGGGCACCTGAGGCAGGATACTGAGGATTTGAGGCTTTGCTTTATTCTTCTGTTAAATGAGGTAACCAAACCTCACTTCCAAGACCTCTAGATGCCTTCAAAGTAAAAAACTCCATTTGTCTTGGGATCTGCTCCTAGATCTCTTCTACCTGACACGCAATTTCTTTTTTGATGTGAGATAAGGATATGAATTCAACAAATGTAGGCTCAACAAATCCCAGGTGGGTTGGGACATAGATCAGGGGTTAAAGTGTTTGCCTAGCATGCACAAGGCCTTGGGTTCAATCCCCAGCACCACGTAAAATTCAGCCAAACATGTAAATGCCTGTAATCCCAGCACCCAAAGGCTTGGGCAGGTGGATTGCTGTGTGTTTGAGGCTAGGCTAGACTAGAGCGAAATCATGTCTTAAAAAAAAAAATCCAAGGTAATCTGGGGGATTTAATAAATCTGACAATGAAAATAAAGTTTACAATTATCAGTAATATGCTCAGTGAACCTGGTGATTTTTAATAAAGTAATAATGTAGTTATCAAACAAAAATAGGTCGCAGAAAGCACAACAGCTATTAAGGTATTCAGCAGGTTTTTGGATATTTTATTCCTTAAAGCTATTTGTTGTTTATTCTCTACAAGTTTGCAAAAAGAAGAAAAAACTAAAAAGAATTAAGGAAGGTGTTTTTTCCAAACCTTCAGGATCTGGGGTGAGGACATTTCATGTTCAGACCAGCACAAGCTCTCAGCCTGTTCACATGAGTGAAAATGGCTTTAATTAGAAAAATTATTAACAATCAGAAAGCAAATGGTTTAATGTTTTTATAAAAGTCTTAAATGCTTCACCAACTGGTAGCCTAACTAAAACACAGTTGTTTCTTCAAGAAAAGAAAGCAAGTAGCGCTTTTAAAATCTATCTTCTACAACAAAAGGAGCATTTTTATTTAATAATTGATATACAACTTTCATTAAAGCTCCAAGTCCACCTCTTGTTTTCTAAGTGACAGCCCTTCTCACTAACACACACGTAATTAACCAGTGTCACCATTCTCCTTAGTAACTAGTGTAATGCAGAATTAGGGGGGCAAGGGCAAAGGTCACCTTCACCACACTGCAGGGTAAGCTGAAATTACAGGCTTGAAACAAGAACCCAGGCCCAGGGGACATGAAGAAAGGAGTGCAATTTCAGTGGAATGCAGAACGAATTAACTTCTTAACATTTGCTACCACCCAACAGCACGTCAGGATTTAACTAAGTGCTACAGAGGCAGAAAATCAAAAGAACACAGCAAGGTTCACTTGTTAACGCTGCAAGCTAAAGGTATTATTGGCCACTAAATGCTGGGCACAGGACACATCGCACTGTGACAGAATGATGCTGGTTTCTATTACCTGATTTGTACATTTGGTCTGTTCTTGCTCGCTCTCTCGCTCTCTCTCTCTCTCTCTCTCTCTCTCTCTCTCTCTGGAGACAGTGTCTCACTCTGCTGTCCAGACTGGTCCTAAACTATGCAGCGCAGACTGGCCTGGACCTCACGGCAATCTTTCTGCCTCAGACTCTAGAGTGCTGAAATTACAGGCATGTGCCACCATGTCTGGCTGTATGATCTTGCTTTTTAAGAGAGAAAAAGATGAGGAAGCTTTCTGGAATTTTGTTCCCATATTCCTAGGAATTCTTCTCCATACTTCTCCATGCCAGGACAAGCTTCTTCTGGCCTCTCCCCAACCCTTCACCCCATCTTCGGTCCTGGCCTGTCACCCAGAAACGCAGCTATAAGACTTCCAAGATCAGTATTCCATTCAGTCAGGGCTGCAATCATAGGTCATGGAGCTAGCCTCCATCTTCAGCCAATTAATTGAGTGAGAACTGTTTCTACTATGACAAGACCCTTTGTGACTTAGCTCCAAAACTTGACAAAACGAGGGATGAAACACAAGCCTACACCTCAGGATTACATGGCAAATGGTCACCCTGTCAGATACTGAGACATGGGTCACATGCCTGGGCTCCCAGAGGGATGCTTTCACCTCAGGGCCCATCTCTTTCTACCAGGTGTAAAGACATACTCTACAACCTTCTGCCAACCAGATGGATTTCCACAACACAAGTGTGCAGTGTCCCAGACACACTGTGGAAAACCAGAGGCCCATGGCAGCCATCAACACAGGAAAGTAGATCTGTCCTAACAATGATCACCAACCTTTTTGGTACCAAGAACTGGTTCTGCTGATTTGCTAAAAGGTAAAGTTCAGGAGACAATGTGAGTGATGACAGCAGCTGTAAACACAGATGAATCTTGGCTCGCTCACCTCCTGCTGTGTAGCCCAGTTCCCAATGTGCCCCAGCCAAGGTTGGAGACTCCACTTTGACACATGTGTAACAAGACACCTAAATATGCGCACCAAGAACAGCCAGTGTCATGCTTGTTTCAGGAACACAAAAGGCTAATCTTGAATTTCCCCAATGACTCAGCAAACTGTGGTACCAACCCTGTGCATATCACTGGGTTTGGCCATGAGAACAGGCAGATTTGGTCCTCATTTCTGCAGAACCCAGGACCCAGTGGCTGCACACTGCACATGAGGCCTCCACTCCTGGGCATGACCTGGCACAGAGAAGTGCCCAAACTCAAAGAGTGGACACTGGAGATCAGAAGAAACCTCAGTGTTCCTACCTCTTTTCATCATGTCCCTTGCTTTTTGTCTGTTAGTACTAACCAAGCTGATTTTGACATATAATCCAAAGAAGTCTACACTGGCAGGCACAGTGGTGCAATCTATAATTATAGTACTCTGGGAAGCTGAAACAGGCGGATTGCAAGTTCATGACCTGCCTGGGCAACTTAGGGAAACCTTGTGTCAAGTAAGAAATTCATTCAGTCACTGCTTATCCCTGGAGACAAGCAAGGGAGATATGCACAGGACTGAAGCAAACAGGAAAATTTGTATTAATTGATCTGAATCCCCGCTATGGCCTAGATCTGTAATGAACTCCCAATGTCTCTCTAGCGGTGACTGGATCATGGCAGTGCTATGCTCATCAGTGGAATCAACCATGGGTAAGTTAGTTTGTGACTAGATGGGTTGTTAGGAGGCGGGGCCTGGCTGGAGGTGGGTCACTGAGGTATGATTTGAAATCATATGTTCTTGTCCCAGCTCCTCCCTTCTCTCGTTGCCTCCTGGTTGCCATGGGGTGAGCAGCTGGCCTCCACCAGGCCCTTCTGCCACTTCCCTTTGTACCTTGGCTACAGGCAGCCATGCATGGACCAAACCCTCTGAAACCAGGAGATACAATAAACTTCTCTTCCTTCTTCTCCCTGAGCATGTCAAGTATTGTACCCCAGTGATGGAAAATCACTGAAAGAAAGTCAGACAACAGTACACCCATGTGCTGCCTCTACTCTGGGAAGCGGTTGTTAGGTTTGGTTTTCCAATCCCCAGGCCAGGCTGCCCTCCATGTCTCAGACTGTGCACTTCATGGGTCTCCACGGACAGCTGCTTCCTCGACTTGGCAGGGTGCTTCTCCAACATGAAGAGAACACCTTACCTCTAGGCAGCACCCAGCCCGGCGCTCTCAGAACACCCGTGCTGATGTACTTACTCATGAGGATTCATAGACAGCAACTACCTAGTCACTTGAAACTCTTTGGGTCCTATTCTTTGATTTTATAATTAATATTATGGAAGTTTAAGACTCTTCTATCTAAAAACAAAAATGACGGTCAAACAAAAAAATTAAACTAAAGCCTTACTAAGAAAATGGTAACTGAATTGTCATCCACAGTGCCAGTGGATTCTGCACCTAGACCAGGCTAAATACTGGGAAGTGGCTGAGGGTAGAAGGTCTTCCAGGCACCAAGAGCTTCAGCAGCGCACAGTTCCCCTCTCCTTCACTGCTGCACACTGCATCTGGACCACTAACTGCCTAGAGGCTAAAGGAACCATCGCTTAATCCGCCTCCTAGCACTGGATGTGAGGAATAGAGAAAAATGAAGTAAGAATGGCTTGATGCTTTTTTTCAGGTCCTGGCTATCCAATTACTGCAGAGCATTACCTATTAAACTGCTTCTAATATTGCAGACGAGAGCTTTCAAAATTTTATGGGATACAATAATTTAGAAGGATAAAGTACTTTATTACATCATTTTAAGTGTATGACTCAGGCTTGTGAAAACATGCTCTAAGAAAAAAACATAAATTGGACTGAGGTATAGTAAATAATTTGACACACAGCACAAACTTTTCAATCACTCACAAGTTAACACCAGAAGGACAACAGAGCTCATTCTTGTTCAAGGTGGTAACTGCTTTCGAAGAATAATGGTATTCCTAAAAATTCCACACTGACAAAAGAGAGCTCCTAGACAACCTGACAGCTGAGACCCAAGCCCAGCCAGGGACAGCCCAGTACCTGCAATGGCTGCTCCACTGGGGGAATTGGAATGACAAAGAGGTCCAGGAGCTGTGAAGGGATGACTGGTAGAAATAGAAGACTGCCTCCAGACCTCCCGGAAGAAATGCCACTGCCTTTGGGGTGGGCCCAGCACGGTCCTCAGTGCTGAGCACTGACAACATACATGCAGTCCCTGTGCCAGGCATGGCAACATGGTGGTGGGTGAAATGGCTGGAGACCCACTCCAACTAACATTTACAGTATTTACCTGCTAAGCAGTTTGGGGTCTGGGGGAAAAATGACAGGGAAACATAACTGAATTTTTCCTAACAATATGGGCTCTGTTACAAAAAAAATTACAAGAGAATAACCTATTCTTGAGCTACACAGCTCCTCTTAATCACCAGTAATATCAAACAAAGTGATTTTCATATGATGATACATTTAATTTAAAGGTTATATATGATAAATCTGTGTGTGCGTGTGCGTGTGTGTGTGCGTGTGTGTGTGTGTGTGTGTGTGTGTGTGTGTGTGTGTATTCTTTTTGTCTGGGTCTCACTCTGTAGTCCTGGCTGGTCCTGAACTCACTATGTAGCCCATGCTGGCCTTGAACTCAAGGCAAACCTCCTGCCTCAGCCTCACGAGTGCTGGAATTACAGGTGTGTGCCACCATACCTGGTTTATGAGGTGCTGGGAGGAATGAAACGCAGGGGCTTGCGCTTGCAAGGCAAGTGCTTTAACCACTGTGCCATTCCTCTAGCCCAAGCAACATACATTTGTTAAACACTTAAATGATCATTCTCAGTGGCAAAAGAACACAGGATAACACATATTCATCTTTATAATTATCTACAAAAGAAAATCATGTTCCTTGAGGCTGTAAGCCACACCATAAACATTTCATATGCTGCTTCTTCCAATCATAAGGAATCCTGCGAATGATAGTTATTCAGCAAATGTTTGACAGAGCAATCCCTTAACTCCAATCTAAGTCCAAAATTTTAATGAATAAATAACTCCTTCTTAGTTACATTTTGTTTCTGGGGCACAATACCAGACACTCACAACTTAAGGGAGGAAAGGCTATTTTAGCTCAACGTTTCAGAAGGTCTCAGTCCCTTCACAGGCAGCTGACAAGGGTCAAAGGGCATGGCAGAGGCCTTGCCTTGGAGAAGGTGGTTTTAGGAGGACATTCCAGATCCAAACCACAACACCAATTATTCTAGGGTTTCTTTTTTCTTGTTAACTCCAAATACTTTGATACATCAATTGAAAATCTGTAGCTTGAACAACTCCTCAAGACTGAAACACTACCACAGTCATTTTCTAGGATGAATAATATCTAAGATTATATGAAACAAACAATTTGTTTTTTCTTGAAATCCAATCAGAATTTAAGCTTAAATTTATTTATGTATGTATTTATTTTGAGATAGGATTTTACTCTGTTTTCCAGGCTGGTAATGAACTCACTATATAGCCCAGCCTGGCCTTGAAGTCAAAGCAATCTTCCTGTCTCAGCCTTCCAAGTATTGGAATTACAAGCCTGTGAACCACATGTGGCTTACATGGTTCTGAGGAATCGAACTCAGGTGGTTAGTGCTTGCTAGGCAAGCACTTTAACCTCAGAGCTATTCTTCCAGCCCTTAATCTTACATCTAAATGTATACGAAAAAAACCCATAAGCATGGTTTCTCTAGAGAATATGGTTTAGAGAATATAGTTTTGCCAAGTCTGCACACACTGCGTAGAACACAAAAATCATAACTGCTTAGTGTGCCTGACTGGGAGGTTGGTGGACAAGCAGCAGCACTGAAGTCTCATCAAGAAACACTTTAAATATTAAAAACTATGTCTGCCTTTGCTCTGCTCACAACAGCCTTTACACAATCAAGGGAAATTACTTTCTGATGCCAATACCACAAGAATTTGTAGTCTGCTAGCTACCAAACTAAATCCAACTACTTTTCTGAAGATTTGGCATCTCTGACTGAAAAACCAATATCCCAATTAATGTTAGACAAATGTCTGAGCTTACCCACATGTCCCAGGCAGCTTTTCTGGCCAACACGTGGGCTGCATTTCTGTATTTAATTACTCCTGTAAGTATACACAAGGCCTGTGTTATACTGGAGGAATATGAGAGGAAAAAACCTACATTCATCTGGGATTCACTACTGCATGTGTACAACCTAAATTTAACCTTCTCTACAATTTTCCTCCTTCCTCCTAATTAAAGCCATACCAACAAAGATCTTTTCACACGTGAGGTATCAAGTTACATAAGTGATCTTCATGTCGAAGGCACTGGCTAAATCAGTTCACTCCACTCCAACGTCACAAACAAATAATAATTAAAAAAAACCTCCTCGAAGTGCTTGAAAATTGAAAGCAAATCATGTCTTTTGAGCCAGACTGTTTATGTGGCTCCGGGAACTTCAAGGGAAACTTCCTCCTAGTGCAAAAGTAGTACTAGGAGAAAAGTCACAGTTTACTGTGAGCCAACAGAAGCACGTGGCAGAGGAAGGGCCCAGTACCACATGACTTCTGGCGTGTCCCGAAAGTCAAAATGACCAAGCAAGGTCAACATTTCCAACTGATTAAGGACATCAAGTCAGCTAGGACAGCGCAACCAAAGACCCTCAGGAGGGAAGATTTCCAGAGGTGCTTCAGAAAGTGGCAAGAACAATGGGATTAGAATTTTGACTTTTTTTTTTTTAATTTGAGCATTCACGTCCATTTAAGTGACACCTCATGCTCGGCACTGAGCTTCCCACAGCACAGAGGCATGAGGGGAGCTCGGGGCAGAGAGCAGCGGCCATCTGAGGTGTTCAGTCCTGGGATGGTACATAAGTTTGACCCTGTACTTCCCCATTAACCACCTACCAGAAGAACACAAATATATGTCCATAAAGGACACATGCGTGGCCACCCACAGCAGCGCCAGTCATGTTATTGGTCAAAAATTGGAAGCAATTCAAGTGTACCAACTGACAAATGGACAGACAAAATGAGCCCAGTAATATCACAGCAATCGGTAATAAAAGGAGCAAAGCCTGCCATGCGCAGCTGAACCTCAGACCTAGTGTGCTAACAGAATAACCAGGCACAATGACCTGCAGACCTGGATGACATGACAGCCACCGTACCAAGACAGAGCAGCAGCTTTGGGGTGGGGGCTAGCACAGCCGGGATGTTCCGCCCTTTACAAAGATGCATACTTGCTTGAAGGAAAGACGAGAAAGGGTTTTCTCCACCAATGATTTGCAGCTTATACCTCCCAGGCAAGGGTAGGGGGCGTAGCTCAGCAGTTAGAGCTCTTTGTCTACTGGGCACAAGGCCCTGGGTTTGATTTCCCCAGCACCCCATAAGGTAGGTGTATTGGCACATGTCTATAATCCTTGCACTCAGGAGGCTGAGGCAGGAGGATTGCCATGTGTTTGAGGCCAGCCTAGGCTACACAGTGAGTTGAAGACCACCAGCCTGGACTACAGAGCAAGACCCTTTCTCAAAACCTCCCAGACCACACCAGCATGGTCAAGTACTCCAACTATGCTATTCAGGGAGACAGAAGAGCTTTCATTTTGAAGTGGCTTTCAAGCATTTCAGAATAAATTACTGGAGTTGGGAGAAGTCTCTGTTGTCTTGGGCTCTGGAGTGATTTCAGAGGTACCTGTTAATGGCCACAGAGCATTTACTCCTAGGACCAGCATTTACTGAGCTCCCAGCATATGTCAGGATGCACATTATCCTAACTTGGGAGGGAATAGGGCAAAGTCAGCCTAGACCCAGAATGGTCATCACGCTGGCTTTAGAGGGATACATGTTTCTAGGTTTCTTCTCACAGAGAAAGTTACTGCCTGCTTCCATAAATGGTGACAGCATGGCACCATCCTGAGGTGCCATGACATATGGGATGGAAGGAAGGCTTCTCTGTGGTCTGGACAGAATAAATGTGTTACCAACATCAACAGAGGACTGACAGCAAAATACAAAGCTTTCTTTGCATGACAGGAAACAAAGGAACTTGAGATAGGCTCAATTCCCTAGGACCACATACTAGCTGGGTATGATGATACACACCTGTAATCCTAGCACTCAGGAGACTGAGACAGAGGATTGCCATGAATTCTACGCTAGCCTGGGCTACATAGTGAGTTCAGGACCAGCCTGGACTGCAGAGCGAGATCCTGCCTCAAAAAAGAAAAGAAAAGAAAATTCGCAGCACCAGCTTTAACTTTAAGATAGTAACATTAAACAGAAATACAAGACACAGTGTCACCAAAGTCCTCATTACAGTCAAGCAAAGACGTTAGCACGGTAGTACTGATAAAGGCCCAACTCATAACGTTAAAATTTTAAAAATTATGGGTCTGGAGAAATGTCTCAGCAGTTAAAGCACTTGCCTAGGAAGCACTAAGTACCCAAGTTCAATTCCCCAGCATCACATAAGCCAGGCATGGTGGCACACGCCTGTAATTCCAGCACTCGGGAGGTTGAGACAGGAGGATAGCTGTGAGTCCAAGGCCAGCCTGGGCTAGAGAGCGAGACCTGTCTCAAAAAAAATATTAAAATTATTATTTCAAGCCGGGGGAAATACTTCTAAATACATTTTTGAGTGACAGCCAGTTCAACTATCCATAAAGATAAACAACCCTGGATGGGAGAAGAGAAAAAGAGAAAAGAGAGGAAGAAAGCCTTCTTAAAGTAGACCCCTTTGAAGTCGGCGGCTTACAAACTCCTTCTCCAATACCACTGGACAAACACCAGGAGCACCGCCTGTTGCCTGGGAGACACGGAATTACCCAGCACAACTGTAATCACTGTGCACAGAAGAGACGTGAATCTCGCTGGCGCTTCACATGCAGCTCCGAGACGAGGGAAAACAACTCCATCCCTGAGTAGAAAACTGCCCCAGCATCCCACCGACCTGCTTGTAGGTTCCATCCAGCAAGGTATCCAGGTGCTGCAGCGGGGCGGGAGTCTTATCCTTGAACCTGGTCAGCAGACGGCGCTGGATCGCACGGAACTGCACCGCTCTTTCAGACAGGAGTTCTTCTAATTTTTCACCATTCATTCGTAGCTATAATGAAAAGTGTCCATAGATTAAACGAATGTAATAAAACATGGTTGAAGAATAAGCTGGGCCCAGTGGTGCAGGCCTGTCACTGCAGCGCTTCGGGAGGGTGAGGAAGGAGAACAAGTTCAAGCTCAGCCTGGGCAACTCAGGGACGCAGCTTGGGGTGCAGAGCCCCAGATTCCCAGTTTATGGAATCTCCAGTTTCATAAATAAATAAAGACAATGGCAATAAAAGTTTGAAAAAGAGAAATTAACAAATGTAAGCATTTTATAAAGTTAATGGAAATTAAAACAATGTAGTATTTGGCCAACGAATACACAGATAATACAGGAGAACAGATGAAATGAAAGCTTGTGAGGGTGGCTAAGTTTCCCTGGAGAAAGACTGATCATTCGATCAAAGTTCTGTAACAAGTGAAACATGGGTAAAATAGGAATTTCTCCCCCATTAAAATCAACTGCAGAGGTAACAAAACACACATACACACACACACAGAGTTCACAAAATTCTAACTAAAACCAAAAGGTAACCCACACAGTTTTTTAAATGATAAAGGAATCAGACAGATTGCAGAAGTAATCATTAACAGTAATGGTGACGGTGAGTTGTATCTGAACTATCTAAGAAGCATTCTACATTTCAGCATGAAAGGCCCACAGCCCCATAGAAATCAGTAACAAGAAGGAACAATTGCTGGGCAGGGTGGCACAGGCCTTGTTTCTAGCTCTCTGGGAGGCTGAAGTAGGAGGATCACAAATTCAAGCCCAGCCTGCATACAGTAACAAGTTGGTGAGAACTTGACTCAAAATCTACAAAAAGGGGGCCACTGGATATAGCTTAACATGAAGCCCTGGGTTTTATCCCTAGCACCACAAAAAAACCCACAAGAATTCAATATAAAATGGGCAAAAGTTTTATCAAAAAAGTCAACATAATAACTCTTAGCTTTTGAGCTAGTAATCCCACTCTGGGGAATACAGGGCTAGCCAGAACCTCACTGTTCTGCTGCTACTCTACTCAGGTACCGCTGATAATACAAATGCCCATCGGTGGGACAGCGGGTTAAATCAGAAGATTCCTATGCACAGTAGGTGCGAGTATGTGCCGCTCCCCAAGGATGTGCCAACTAACGCAAAGCAGAGACACAGAGCAAGCAGCAGGCACCCAGTGAGGCTGATCGCGCGTGTCAGTGTGTGAAACCTGCACATCAACCCAGCTGTGACTAGACAGCACACTTCTAACAAGACACACAAGAAACTGCACGTAAAGGGCTGCCTCAGAGGAGACAGGTGAGATGATGAGAACTGGAAATCACCTCCACTGAAGCTCATGCTGTTGAAAGTTAATAAAAGAAAAGCTTGGGAGGCCTGGGGCTTGATCCCCAGTACCTCAAACAAACATAAAATAAAAGAAAGCTGGTGAGTCACAGGATACACTCCACAAGCTCAGGTCACCTGAACTGCTAATTCAACTTTATAAAACTAAGAAACCAGTTACGAAAAACATCACATTCAAAAGATTCAGAAATGAAACATCATCCCTTACAATTCTGTTTATCAAACCAAACTTCTGATCTTTCTTTCCAGTGCATGTGTTCTCTCAACACTTAAGAACTATATGACAAGCTAAAATTTGGAATTACAATTACTTTTTTAAATTCAATGGTCTCTCTGATATGAGAAACCCAGATCACAACTCTTATGGAACTTAAAACGAAAAACAAAGTGAAATAGGAGGGTAGGGTGGGGAGGGAGGGAGGGCTGACTAGGGGTAGGGACAAAAGGAGAGTGGGAAAGTCCTTGTCATCTTGACAAGATATGTAGGTGCACAAAATGCTAAACTTCATTGTAAACCTTAAATTTTACACTTATACATATCAATAAAATAGGAAAAAAATAAAATAAATTCCTACTTTAAAAGAACACTCTCCTGAGGGAAAAAATTCCTCATTACTAAAAATTCATTAATAAAATGAATTTTAATAACTAAAATTTTAGAATATTAGCCTAACTATCATCAATTCACTCATTTAACTCTGCCATTTATATTTTATTATAATATTTTACATTTTATTTCCTGAATTCATGAACCACAAAAAATGAGAGTCATTCTCAATACTCAGATAACCAGCCAGGTTACCATTCCTTTTCATGTGCTATCAAGCAGCAGTGACTGGAATGCTGTCCTTTCAGGGGAGAAAAGATTCATTTTAGCCCAGTTTCAGAAAGTCTCAGTCCACTCACGGGCAGCTGGCAATAACGGAAGCATGTGGTGGACGTGTAGCCATGTAGCGAGTGGAAGAGCTGCTCAGGTACGGTGGACTGGAAGCCAAGTGAGCCACGATGGGCCGAGCTGGAGCACTCCTTCCAGAGGGACCCCCACACCATGTCCCACCCCTTTCAACCAGGCCCACCTCTCAACAGCGCAAGGCTCCACAGCTATTCCACAACATCCAAATCCATGGGGGACGTTCTGGGGGTCGTTCCAGATGCAAACCATAACAGCTGTTGTTGTGATGTGTTTTGTTTTTGTTCTGCTTTTTTTGTTTGTTTGTGGTACTGAAGGTAGAACCCAGGTTTCACACTGAGCTACATCTCCAACCCATTTTTATTTTTATTTTTATTTTTGAGACAGGGCTTTCCTAAATCACTAACTTGCCCACGGTTGGCTTCAACTTGTGATCATCATGCCTCAGCCTCCCAGAGCGCTGGGATGACAGGCCTGTACCACTGGGCCTGACTCTAAAGTGTTTTCTCATGTCACAACTTCGACAAAAGCATGCTAAATCCAACTTACGGGATAGTGACATGACTATTCAAAGGTAGACTGCATGCACATAAAATTTATGCTTATCTGTAAAAAGAATAAGCAGAAATTTCAGTTTGTGTTTGTGTGACAGGGAGGGGAACAATCCGGGCTGTACTGGAGAATGCCTCCCATGGCTCATCCTATGGACACAGAGGCTCTGGTGCACTTGTCAAAAGAGGAAAAATCCCTTTCTTCTATAACCATATCTCCCTTCTGGCTTGCTAGAATCATCCAAAATGACTGCCAGTGGCTTCAGACAGCTTTAACACTGGGTTAGTGGGAGAGAAAATTAGGACCCTGTAGGAGAAAATTAAACCAGCTCTGTTACAAGCTCTGCTCCCCACACCACTGAGTAAGTGTCTGCAAGTGACCACACCTGGCCAACAGGTGCATATGAATGATAACCCAAGACACATGGCCTACTGGCATCGATACTAGGCCACCCTCTTCCACAGCATCTGTGTTTGCTCATACAGTTAAGGATTATGAATGCTGCACACTGTAAACATACATACCTCAAAATGATGATCAATCAACTCAAAATATTCCTGAAGGGGCATTGATCCCGAAAAGGAACATGCGAAATCTTTGATTCCCTGTTTTTCAAAATATTCCCGGAGGCGCAGAATAAGCTCATTGGTTATGAGCCAAAGATCTTCAAACTGTTCACTCTGGATACGGTATCGTTCTGAGGGAGAAAGAAA
Source organism: Ctenodactylus gundi (assembly GCA_004027205.1). Taxonomy (NCBI): domain Eukaryota; kingdom Metazoa; phylum Chordata; class Mammalia; order Rodentia; family Ctenodactylidae; genus Ctenodactylus; species Ctenodactylus gundi. The sequence goes on from PVKB01001764.1 coordinate 61,266, forward strand.
GAATGAAGAGGAAAGTGCTCATAGCATAGAATTACTAGCTGAGATTTAATGGAAGCCTCACTTAACATGGGTACGAACCCTGAAATTAGAAGGGCAAAGGTGTCTTTCATATAATGTATGATTTCCACTAACTTTACAAAAACTACTTGTTCTTCTTTGCTGCTATTTCCTACATCTACCATGGCACAATTACAAACCTAGCTGCAAACGCAGAGGTCACAGGGAGTCAGGCAGTGTGGTCCTCCTTCCCACATGTCTAATAACAGGTACAATAAAAAGAAAGCACAGAACTTAAGAGGTAGAAAAGTAGCCATTATTAAAGTACAATCTTTCAGAATATTGATGTGAAGTAAAAGTTACCTGCTAGAAAGTCCTGTTATTTTAGGGATTATAAGCAGCATTAGCCCGCACAATTATAATTCAAGTTTTCAATTTGAAAGAAACAGAATTTAATCTGAAGAGAGACGGTTGTAATTTGGATTTGAACTATCCCTCAAAAACTTCACGTATTTGGATGTTATGCATCATCTACGGACTTCACGAGCTGTTAGGAGGTGGGGCCTGGACAGCAGGGTGGATCACCACCGGTGTGATAAATCAGTGGGGGTTTGGTAAATCACCTAGGATGTGATCACTAAGGGTGTAACGGATCACCGAGAGCATGGTGGATCAGTGGGGGTGTGATGGATAACCAAGGTATGGTGACCCCTGAGGCGATGGTGGATCACTTAGGGTGTAGCCTGGAGGATACACTCCTGACACAGCTTCTCCCCTACTCTGAGCCTCTTGTGATGCTGTGAGCAGTTGCTCTCCACTACCAGCAGCCTATGAACTAGCTGAGACCACTGAACTGTAAGCTAAAATAAACCTTTCCTCTTTAAGTGTGGGTATTGGGTTTGGTGTTCCAGCAACAACAAAGTAACTAAGAAGGAAAGTTTATAGTGAGGCCCTTTCTTAAATATAAATCTTCCCCACTATTCCCTAAAAGCTCTGCTTCAAGAGAACACACTCTACAACGACAATGGCGGTGGTGATATTGATGGTGACAATAGCAGCAATAACAATATCACGATAAGAGCAATGGCATTTGTAGAGCATCAACTACGTGCCAAGCACTGTGACCTTAACAGCCATCATCTACCAGAAGGAACTCATGGCACGGCGAATGCTGGCAGCTCACCATGGTAGACGAGGAAAAGGCCACACACTGGTGGAGTTCAACATACGTAGGCTCTCCCATGTTCTACACCCAGCCTGCTCTTCAGGATCTGCCTTCGAGCCTTGCTGCCCCTTAAGTAGCCCAGTTTCCCATCACTTAGTGTGCCCAGGGCTCGGTCCTACACTTGCTCATTTAAGCTTTAAAGGGAAACAGTGCTGCCCCTGTTTACAGAAAAGCAAGTCCAACCACAGCACAGTCTGAGTGACCTGCAAGGCCATCCAGTTAGTCACAGAGCAGGGAGAGGAATCCTGATCATATCACAGATGGTAGCTCTCCATCGTGACCATCACACAGTGGTCCTCCTGGATGCCCACAGCTCCCGAGGCACTGGACCACACATGCAGTCTCATTTAACTTCCCAGGTGATCACATTTGGCCCCTTCAGAGGGGTCACATGCACTTTCTGAGATCCAGACTGAAGTCCCCTCATCTGTCCAGCTCACCATTTACAAAATGCCTATGCTACGCAGAGTCACAAAGACAGAAATGTCGGGGGAACCAGATGGTCCAGTCTTCTTGCCCAAAATAACACAAGGCAAAGGAGTCAAACACCCACCTTCTCATCCCAGCTCCTCTGATCCAGTCTATGAATAGATTACAGCTTCAAACAACTGTCAGGACCTTATTATCATCACATCCAAGAAGACACACCTTCACTCCCTGCCTGCCTTCCTTCCCAGGTCCACATGGAATAGAAGATACTGGCTAGGGCAGGCCCTCCCCACTGTGTCTCACATCCCAGGGGCTCCCTGACCCTCCTGTATTATGACCTCACTCTGCACACTGGCTTCTGCCTGGGAGGCCTATCCGAGGTTCTCCTCATATCTCTATACCGAAGATGCTGGGACTAAGGCAGTCAATGCACTGGAGGTTTAAGGCCTGAGAGACAGGAGGGCTGAGGCTGACTGGGAGAGAGAGGTACAGGGTGAAGAAGGACAGGATTCAGGTCCTCTACGTGTCATGCTCTCCAGGCAAGTCAGGACATCCAATAAGTTAAACCTCAAGGGCATTAATTCACTCTTTTTTTTTTCAGTGACAAACTCAAAAAAGATATTGGGGATAAAAGGAAGAGTAAAACCAGGTGAACACTTCCAAGGACAGGAGGCCAGACACCCAGCAGATGCACCAGGTAACAGGGTGGCTGTCCAGAGAAAGACTGGGTGATTCCAGATCCTCAGAGAATTACTACAGCTGCCTCAGGAAATGGAATGTCCTCAAGGCTCGGAGCTCCTTCATCTTCGAAGCCTTGCTGAAAGTCACCCTACAGCTCAGAGTGGAGAGTATAGAAGTGAGGGTCCCTCTGAGGCACAGGCATGCCCATCCCCTGCTCTTGTCCCAGGGCAGTTTCACTGAATCTGGCTACCTGTGTCAGCTTCTGGCTCTGAGCAGGCTCTACCATCCTGTCTTTCTTCACACTCCAGCCCTGGCCACGTGTCTTCCTGGCCTCCACCTGAGCGTCATCCTGGGCTTACTGTGGGAAGTAGCTCCATTCCCTGTGTAGCTCGGTAACCCCAGAGCCCTGGCTCATCCCCCATGTTCCCAGGGACGTGAGAGCCAGGGCACAGCTGGGAGGGGGCCTTCTGACCCACAGGCCCTGAGGCATAGCACTGGCTTTGGGGCTGTGTTGGGTGCCAGCGTGGGAGACTCTAGATGAAACACTAATTCCTGTCGACACTGCAGGACAATCTGGATACAAGGCACACTCAGGTGACATCAACCCAAAATAAGTGTGACCTTGGTCAGAACTTCCATGGGAAACTCGGCAGCACACAGCAACACTCTCGAGCCCGCAAACTGTGAGGGGAAAGACAGTTAAGGCAGCACCTGCTGTAGGGCCTACCTGGGTGCAGGTCTGGCCCTCATGCTAGGTGTGGGCTGTGTGAAGGAAAGCAGGGGTGTTGTAGACTGGCTGGGACAAGCAGCAGCACCCTGGATCATTCCCCAGGAGGTAGGGCATCCTCTCTTGGCCACCTTCCCTACTCCTGCCTGAACATAGCATCTCTCACCTGACCAAAGGACAAGCATTTCCCATGTCATTTCACAAAAACTTGAAGTATCTGAACAGGGGCTCATGAAACCTGAGACTTAACCCCTATAGGCGCTGAGAATTCCCTTAGTTAATAAAGAACATAGGCAAAAGCAGGTGGAATCAGTTCATGAGAGACAAGTCAGGCACAACATCCTCTCTTGGCAAGAGAAGTTAACTCAAGATTACTCTCCAGAGTTTCGGCAAGATCCAAGGTGACATACCAGCTACTCACTCATTCCAAAAATGTCACAGAGTGTGGGGCTGGGAACGCACACACACATCCTGTCCTCCCCTTGCTGACTCAGGCAGAGAATATACAAGTAGCAAAATGGTTGCCGTGAGTGGGGTTTGATGTAAGGGAAGAGGGGCTGCGACACAGGTGAATGGCTGTTCTGTCCTGGTCAGGGAAGGCCATTCAAGTGGGCATGTCTGTGGCACTAATGACAGAAACAACAAACAAAATGCCACTGCAGCACGTGCCATTGGCCACAAGATCACTATGTGATAAAGCTGTGGCATTACTTTGTTTCATTCATATATAATATTACCGTACTATTCCATTGGCACCTTGCATGTTAAAGGCGCTTACTGCCATTTTGTGAATGGTTAAGCATTCTCTCCAATCACTGTGGTACACTGCAGGTCAGACCCATCCACCGGGGTCTAGACTCCTCATTCCTCATCATTCTGAGCAACAGGCTCAGATCCTAAGCAGAGAGAGTGATGTACACAAACACCTCAAGATAGAAAAAGTCCTTGACGAACAAGGAACATCAAGGCCACAGTGAGGAAGAGGATGTCCCGGTGGACTGCCACAAGGCTAGGGCAGGGCCCACTGGGCTTCACGAGGCTGGTAAAAATTCTAAAGGGGTGCCATTATAAACAGGATTTCAAGCTAGAGGGTGGCGTGGTGGTGACCTGTGAGCATATGCTTCTTTGTTTTCTTTTATTACAAGAGCCACCAAGTAGAAAGCAAATGGGAAAGGGGTGAAGTGAGCTTCCGACCCGGACCGTCCTGAGCACAGTGGAGATACCCAACCAGGGCGCACGCGGCGATGGGCATCACCCTGAGGAGGGAATGCCTGGCTTCTCGGGCTTCATCTCTGAGAAAACAAAGTCTAAGTGAATTCTGAATCTGTTTCTTCTGGTAAATTATCTCATCTTCACTTTCTTCATCTACAAAACAGGGAAAAGAAAGCATCCCGCAAGGCTATTGGCAAAACTCGCTAAAACATGAGCATATACCTATGCAAACACACTGAGATCAAGTAAAATTAGACACTCAAAAATTCTAGGTGGAGGGGCTGGAGGAATGGTTCAGTGATTAAAGCATTTGCCTAACAAGCGCTAAGTCAAGTGCTAAGTCAATCGCAGAGTATCCAAGTTCAATTTCCCAGCACCATATAAGCTGGGCATGGTGGAATACACCTGTAATCCCAGCCCAGCACTCAGGAGGCTGAGACAAGGCCAGCCTGGGCTCCATAGTGAGTTCAGTACCAGCCTGGGCAACAGAGTGAGACCTGCCTCAAAAAAAAAAAAAAAAAAATCTAGGTGAAGAAACATTGAAACAAATTAAAAATAAATTAAAAATTCTAAACTTCAATGGAAAACTCAAGTGAAAATAAAATTCTAGATACCTAAAAAAGTATTCTACTATGATCAAGTATAGCATATTATCACCAATTAATAGAAATGTAAAATTTATCATGGACATTTGCACAAGTGTGATATGCTGAGCAGGGAAAAATTAACTTTCTGCACTGAAAAGTTAGACTTGGGATTCAGAAAGATAAACAATCTTCAGTTGACTAAAAAATCCAGGAGAATCAATAAGTTAGCAGTTTCTAAGACATCATTTGGATTACTGAACATTTTCTGTGTTAGTACTCCTATGGCTAACAATGCATCCGGACACTGTCCACATTATCAATATCATGCAAAGCAACAATGCAAGTCAGCTTCCCAGAGTGTTGGAATTACAGGCATGTGCCCTATACCCATGTGTGGTTTACACTGTCACTCTTAATTCTGTATTGAATAAAAATAAAAATTTTATGCTTACCCTGTATAATGCACAGATACATACACTATAGGAACAGACATATAGTATACATAACATTAAAAATTTATGAGTAAGCTGGGCGTGGTGGCACATGCCTGTAATCCCAGCATTCAGGAGGCTGAGGCAGGAAGATTGGCATGAATTCAAGACCAGCCTTGGCTATACAATGAGTTCAAGGCCAGCCTGGGCTACAGAGCAAGACCCTGTCTCAAAAAAAATATTAATGAATAAATAAATTATGAGTATTGGAGGGTGGCTAGGAAAAAAAGGCGGCCATCTGGGTTGGATGACAGACCTATAATCCCAGTACCTTAGGGGGCAGAGGTAGCATTGTAAATTCAAGCCTAGACAAGTCAACTTGACAACCTAGTAAGAACCTGTCTCTAATGAAAACTAAAACTAAAATAAAATTAAATTAAAAAAGACTCAAGATGTTGCTCAATGCCAAGGCATTGGGCCTGATCTCCAGTACCACAAAAAAGTCTGTCGGATCTGGTGGTACAAGCTTATAAATCCAGCACTCTGGGAGGCTGAAGCAGGAGAATCACATGTTCAAGCTCATCCTAGAAAACATGGTGACTTACTAAGATCCCCTCTCAAAATTAAAAACAAATTTAAAAAATGAGCTGGGGAGATAGCTCAGTGAGAAGGCCCAGGGTTAGTGTCACAAAGTCAATAAACAAAAAGAACCCCACCTATCAAAGGATTCTTGGGGGGCATGAATAATGAAAAAGAAGAAGAATTCTATTTATAATATAACATAAAACAAGCTGTTTGTTTGCTTGGTTGTTTTTGAGATAAGCTCTCACTCTGCAGTCCAGGCTGGCACTGAACTCACTTACATAGCCCAGATTGGCCTCGAACTCAGAGTAGCTCTCCTGCTTTAGGCTCGAGTGCTGGGATTACAATGTTATTCTTTTCTTTTCAAATTTAAACATCATCACAACCTTCTTATCCTTTCCACAAATACACAAAGTCCCTTGACACATATCCAATCCCTCCTGTCTCAGAGCAGTAACAGGAGTGTGTGCCTGTGCAATCCACAAGTCTGGATCCCCCATCTGACTCACAGAAGCATTACTCTCCTTCTATCCCCTTCTATATTTTTCCCAATAGTGTTCTCTTCATGAAAAAAAAAAAAGTGTGTGCCTTGGGCTGGGGGTGTAGCTCTGTGGTAAGGCATGTGCGGGACACGCCGGTCCTCCCCGCTCACCCTCGCTGAGCCTCGCTGCCTTTTCATCCTCTTTCTTCCTGATCATCAGCCTCTCCGGCTGACCTCAGCCATTCAGCTAACACTCATGTGTGTTCTAACACTGCTTGTTCACAAACACCTCACGACCGCACCCATCATTTGACCTGCTGGCTCTCAGTTACTGACTGTCGCTGTCCAGTCTTTACTGAAAGCACGACACACTAAAACGGTGCAGCACCGGACACTCTAAACTTCTCCCGGGCTGAAGCTGCCACTTCAGACTACTAATTTGAGCTCAGACAGAGTTATATTTAGGAAGCTGAAGCTGAATTTTATTATTTTTAAAGCTCTAAGAAATTTTATTATTTTTAAAGCTCTAAGAAAATTTAATATCCAAATACAGGTATAATCACCATACTTAGGAAATACAAACTATACAGACATTACTGAATGAGTTTTCTTCATAAAAAAGCAACAGAGAAACTTCACCCTGGGCTCCCCCCTGGTAGAGGCCGAACAACCCCTGAGACATTATGGGAAATCACATTCTGAACATTCTGAAAACTAGAACTAAAAAGCTCTCTTGTTATTTTTAGGCTGCTATCATCTTATCAGTTATAGAGTGTTATTTCTGAGTGATAATTTTAGTCTTCATTTTATTAATTTTCTGGCTTTGTTTTCTGTTTCCTTTAACTACTTACTTCCTTTCACATTTGAAATATTTTTAAAATTCTTAAATTCTCTGAGAAGCCAGTGGGAAAAGTATAGCACAAATAAATACAGACAGAGATAAAGATAAAAATAAAAACAAAAATAAAGGAGCAGACAAAGGAGGCAGGAGGGAATGAAAGCATGGTGGTGTTTGGTGACCAGTGCACACGGCCAGGAGTCCCACATGATCTGGACCTCAGGAAAGCCACAGGGAGACAGAGAGACACATGCTTAGGAAAAAAACATATTTCTTCTGAAATTCCATAACATCAATCACTCACAATGCCTTGTTAAAATATTTTACAATACTTATTAGAAAAATCACTGACCTCAGGAAATTTGACCTGTCTTCTTTTCGTCTTAGGATTGTGGTAATTTTCAAAAATTTTGCTGATATAGATAATTTTCTATAAATATTTTTAATTTTTATTTATTTATCATATTGTTTATTTATGTATTTTGGGTGGTGGTACTAGGGACCAAACTCACAGCCTTCATCCTGAGCTACATTTCCAGCCCTTCTTTATTTGAGACAGGGTCTAACTAAGTTGCTAAGTTGCCCAGGCTGGGCTTGAAATTGCAAACTTGTGTCCTCCAGCCTCCATCTCCCAGCATGCCAAGATTGCAGGCCTGCACTACCAGGCCTGGCTAAATATATATATTTTTTTAAATTTTTAAATGCTCCTTTTTCTTCCACAAAATTCATACAATGAACTCTAATAACACTGAAGCAAAAAATGCACACTTGTAAAAAGAAATCTTCCTAACTTTAATATCCTATACACTTAATGGCATGGTCCTAGCTGTCGATTTCTAACCAAACATCGTCTTCATCCTTTGCAAAAACTGTTGATGAAACACAATGCTCTGAGACACAGAAAATCTCAGCAAAAAATGTGACATGGCTTTACTTACGGGAGGTTTTGGAGGCAAGAAGAGTGACTCGGGAGCCACCCAGGAAGCGGAAGCCCATCACGTTCACCTGGTCGTCATCTGACTGGCTGGCAAAGCCTGGAAGAACAGGAAACACCACCAGGGAAGTCAGCAAGGAGCATTGAAAACACGAAGCTTCATTTTCCACATCTCTAGTCATACTTACACTCCACATATGAGCTATTATGTATTAACTTTGATTATTACAGAAGCTAATTGCCAACAGTCCTGCCTCACAATCATACTTAGGAATGGTTTCACAATCTTCCTCCAAGAAGAAGGATTACAGTCATAGAAGTCTTGGCCTGTAATCCTAGCCCTCTGGGAGGCTGAGGCAGGAGAACTGTGAATTTAAGTCCAGGTTGGGCAACTTAGCAACTTGGTGAAATCTTGTCTCAAAATCAAAAACTAAAAATGGGCTGGGAATGTAGTTCAGTGTGAAGGAATTGAGTTCCATCTACAGTATCTCAAAAAAAAGTGTCTATTCCTCTAAGATACTCAGAAAGAAAAACCGGCACGTGGAGGAAGTAGCACCTTCCTAAGTTACCCCAAATCCACAGCTGCCTCTCCAATCCAAACGTTCCCTCTGCAGGACCAGAGCCTCCTCCTAGCTCCACCTGGCAGCACAACCTCAAGCAGCTACTCAGGATACTGTCCTCAGGGCAGAAAAGTACACATGTGGGAAAACATTGCCAAGGGCCTGCAGAGGAGATGAGTGAGGAAAGTTTATTCTTAGGAAGGGGATATACTAACAAATCTGTAATAGAGGGGCTGAAGGAATGGCTCAGTGGTTAGAGCGCTTGCCTAGCAAGTGCTACATCAAGCACCAAGTACCTGAGTTCAGTTCCCCAGCACCACATAAGCTGGGCCTGGTGGCACACTTGGGAGGATGAAGCATGAAGATTGCCCTGAGTCCAAGGCCAGCCTGGGCTCCACAGTGAGTTCAGGACCAGCCTGGGCTACAGAGCATGACCCTGTCTCAAAAAAAAAAAAAAATATGTAATAGAGATGAATAATATTTATATTCTAAGCTCAAAAAATCCACCCCAAAAGAAAGATGTGGGTTTTTTTTTAACCTCTGAATACTGAAGTAAAAGGATTATAGTCATTTTAATCAAACATAAGAGGCACACATTATTATGCACTGCCATGAGCTGTCACCTGACCCACAGGTAAGCAAGAGGACATAGTCCCAATCATCTGGCACCACCCCATAACTTGTGTGTTGACTGGGACCCAGGTGAGCTGGTTCCGGCCCAAGGGCGCTGCTGTCCTTCCAGGGCCTACCTGGGAAGAGGCTGAGGAGGCTCACTGGAGGCTTGTTGGTGTCCACAGTCACCTTGTGGCCTGCAGTCTTTGAAGGCTGACCAGGCAGGCAGATCAATTTCAAAGGGAGTCGAAATTTACACTGGATAACTCGAGGAACGCCTAAAATAAGAGAAAGAGAGATGCAAATTGAGAAATTCAGCAAGGATAATTTGCAGTCTGGGAGGCCACATACCGTAGCTGCTGAGTTTTTGCTTGCCTATTTCAGTAGCACATAACTCAAAAACTGCGGGACGCTGACACACTTTGTGCTGGTCTTTGACTGGGCACAGAATGTGTAAGGCAAACATAAAAATTTAAAAGGAGCCTAGCTGAGGACTATCTTTAATAGTAGTATCAGTTTTATTTATTTATTTTCATAAGAGAGTCTCACTCAGTATTATAGTTTTAAAACCATCACACTTGAACACTATAAATCACCAGTATAATCCAGGTTGGTAGTGCACACCTGTAATCTCAGCACTCAGGAAGCTGAGGCAGGAGGACTGCCATGAGTTGAGGCCAGCCAGGGCTATACAGTGTGTTCAGAACCAGCCTGGACTACAGAGAAACACCTTGTCTCAAAAACAAACAGGCAAACAAACACATACATTACAAACATTCAGTTACTGAAGTAAGTCTTTAAACCCGGATGTCCAAGGCTTAGCTGTAATTTAAAACTATTATCTAAAATAAGAAAAGATGGTGCAGTTTATATCAGTAAGACACTCTATGATCGGATCTGTGCTTTTCTCCTTTCAAAACATTTTAAATCTTTCTTACTGAAGATTCAAACAATATAAACAATGTTTCTGTGGTACTGAGGATGTAACCCAGGGACCTCACAGGACTGACTCTCCATAAGTAATACATTCCCCCGCCTGGGCTCGAACATGCAATCCCCCCTGCTTCAGCCTCCCAGAGTGCTGGATGACAGGCCTGCACCACCAGACCTGGGTCAACAATTTTCAATAAAACATGAGCTGAGGCAGAACCCACCCTACTAAAGCCCCGCTGAGCCACACGCATGTATGCATTACTAAGGACATTGCTTTCGTATTAATTAAATCTTTCAGGTTGTTTAATTTTACATGTCATTGTAAGCGACATTCTGAAAAGCTTATAACCATTCAGTAATCAAAGCTTTCAACATAAGAACTGAATAAAATAACAAGTTTCCCATTATAATTTCATTAAAAAAATTTTTTTGCAGCAGGGTCTCACTCTGTAGCCCAGGCTAGCCCTGAACTCACTGTTGTAACCCAGTTTGGCCCTGAACTCACTGATATAGCCCAGGCTGGCCCTGGGCGCGCTGGTCGAACCCAGGCTGGCCCTGAACTCAGTGGTGTAGCCCAGGCTGGCCCTGGACTCGGGATAAGTTACTTGCCTCAGCCTCCCGAGTGCTGGGATTATAGGCGTGTGCCACCATGTCCAGCTTTACATGGTGCTGGGGAATGAACTCTGCCTTGTGCTTGCAAGACAAGCGCTTTAACTGCTGTGCCATTCCTCCAGCCACCATAAAATTTTTAATCATTCTTTTTGATTATCTTTTACAGAGAATGAAACCAAAAGCAAAATAAATGAGGTTCTCTAGTTATAAATCTGGAAAAACAATACTAGAGCTCTGTTTCTATTCATTTTGTTCTAGGGTTTCTGGGTGTAGGCTTGGTAAAACAGCAGGGAAAGGTCACACCAAGACGTCTGAGTCCTAGCATCCTGCATCCCACTGCGGAGAAATAGTAACCCCATAGTTCTCTACTCTCCTTGATGGGTGGGAGCTCTTTAAAATTATTCATTTATTTATTTGAGGCAGGGTCTCACTCTGCAGACCAGGCTGATGCTGAACTCACTATGTAGTCTGGGCTGGTCTTGAACTCACGGCAGTCCTGCTACCTCAGCCTCCAGAGTGCTGGGACTACAGCTTGGCTGCCTGGCTAATTCTTATGTGGTGCTAAGAAACTGAAACCATGGCCTTGCATCACTAAGCCATGCCCCCTGCCCTTGAATGTGAATTACTTTATTTCCTTACTGTGGAACCAATGGGAAGCTTAAATATAGCAAAAACAGTAGTGGGAAGTGTGAGAACTGGGATCACAGCTTGTTAGACTACTTGCCTAGCATGCACAAGGCCCTGGCAGATCAGGGCCCTAAGTAAGGCAGGTCCAGCTCAGCAATGCAAAGCTCTGGGCTGAGACCAGTGGTGCCATGCGACCTTCCTCCGACTAGGCTCAGGCAAATACTCAGCTACACTCTCCAAAGCTTAGTCATGACCTTAAAACTGTATTGGGAGAAATTATAAGAACGAGCTTTAGCTTTGAACTCAAACATCAGCACTCATATAAATTGTGATTTTCTTCTTTGTAGTATGAGCTAAATTCATAATAACAGAAGAAATTTAACAATAAATTTTATTTAAAAAAAAAACTTAACCTAACCAGTTAAATAATGGTAGCATTTTTTTTTACAGAATTCATTCTAAAATCTTATCAGTAATATGAAATCATCAGAATTAACATGTAAATATTCTCTTTATTTTTGGTGGTGGTACTTACTGGAAGTCAACCTAGGGGCTTTGCACCAGCCCACTTTTATTTATGATTTTGAGATAGACTCTCGCTAAGGATGATTTCAAACTTTGGATCTTCCTGCCTCAGCCTCTCAGAATGCTGGGATTATGGACCTGTGCCATCAGGCCAGTGCAGTGACTCTGATGCTTGTCAAGACAGTCATCTACCGCTATTTCTAGCTTTATTCCTTCTCTGCCTCTAAAATGCCTAATGATGGTAACTGGACCCTTTGCTGTGTGCTCCACAAGCAGCAGGGCCAGACACAGAATCTCCTGAAGAGGTTCGTAGCATGCAGACAAAGTAGCAGCCCCTGTGAAGCACTCATTCATGGTACCACGGCACTTCTGAAATTCATATTTTTCTAAATTATCTTCTCACTTACCATCAGGATTTCGATCTGTCCATCGGAGGCAATGCAATAAGCGATAGAGGAAGAAAAAATGCAAAAAAAATTAGCCACGGTAAAGTCACAACACACATTTAACACACATCCACTTAAAATATATATGAAAAACTTCAAGGATCTCCCAGATGGTGCAAATATCCTCTACAAACAAATAGAATCCTGGTAACCGGGAAGTACAATAGGAATAAATGAAACGGCGTACTGCGTTTCCATCCACGGAAGCTGTGGGGGACATGGGGAGTAGGGGCAGGCAGGAAGAGGAGATAGCAACTGCCTAAACATAAGTGTCAGAGGCCTAATATGTAAGCTCACAGTAGTTTTGGTAAATACTGCTACAAAATAACGTTTGCTGGGGATTTTGAGAATTGTCCTAGTATCCTTTTCACACTTTTTTTTTTTTTTTTTTAAGAGACAGGGTCTCCTTCTGTACTCCAGGCTGGTCCAGAACTCAGTATGGGGCCCAGGCTGGTCTCAAACTGACAGCAATCCTCCTGCCTCAGCTTCCCAGTACAGAGATTATAGGCATGCGCCACCACACCTACAGTTTTCATACTTTTTAAAAACATTAGTTTCTAGTCTACCCTCAATTGATATATGCTCTATGGTTCAGTGATAATTTATAATCTTTTAAATTCTATGTGTAAAAAAGCAAAAAAGGTAGAAATGGTATGTGTGACCACAAGCTTGAAAACTATAAGAAATTTTCTAATGTATTTTTGAGCTCCATCCTACTTCGATTTTCCTCTTATAAACTTATTTTCAACCCAGTACCACAGCTTTTCTTGAAAACGAGTGGAATTCCTGAGACAGCAGCGGTTGCTACAAGTACGCACTCAGTAGAGTGACCAGGTGCAATAGGAGCTGGGATTATTAAGACACTCAAGAGTCATAGCAACCTGCAGATCTCAGCCATCTCTATTTCACAACTCAAAAAAAATAAATTGAGAATCTCAAGGTTCCCTTCAGAATTACCCCACCCGAAGGCCCATCGATGGCGCTATTCTTTGTGAAGTTGTTCTGTCTTTAGGAAACCAGATTTAGGAAAACTCTTTAAGTATAAAAATATTTATATAACCCCGGATTTCAGAAATATAGCAGATGGTTAAATGTTCATTTCTGGCTAGACACAAAGTTTGGGAACAATTAAAAACAAAGTAACTCACTGAACAGAAGAAATAAGATTTCTAAAACATACATCTAAGTTACACAGTAACTACAGAGCACAAAGGATTGTCAGTGAGAAGATGGGAATGTTCCCTTAGACAAGAAAAGACACCACTACCATGGAAAACACTGCCAGATATGCAAACAGGCACACATGGAGGAAAAACGATAAAGACATTTTTAAAACTAAGAAAACAGCACAGAAATTTTTTTAAGAAAAGAAATCACTGGAATATTACCACTTATACTATGCTATAAGCTTTTAAAGAAATGACTACTAATCCTTATTTTCTACAGATCAACTGATGTCAGGGTTATGATGAATTCACTACACAGGAAAGAAAAAAATATATAAATTAGACTCAACTAAACTGAAATTTACTGTAATTAAATCTTTTCTGAACTAAAGAAAATCTTTTCATATCCAAAGAGTTGACTGAAAAAAATGCAGACCAAAGCTGGTGTGGTGGCATACATCTGTAAATTCAGCACTTGGAAGGCTGAGGCAGGAGGGTTGCCATGAGTTTGTGGCCAGGCTGGGCTACATAATGTGTTCAAGACCAGCCTGAACTATACAGGAAGACCCTGTCTCAAAAAGAGAGACAGAAAAGCAGACAGACAGGCAGACAGGAAGGCAGGCAGGCAAGCAGGCAGACAGGCAAAGAAATAAAGAGAAAATGTAGACCAAATTTTAATGATCCAGTCCTAAATATTTTAACACATACATTAATAGAAATTTATTTAGTCATTAAAACAATGTCTAAAACTCTGAATACTCTTTAATGTTACAGTTATCCATAATTTTTTAAAACTAATTCTTTAGTTAGAAAAAAAGAAGTCTGGTCTAGGTGACATTTTTCTAGTGGAAATAAACATATAACAGATTTGCTATTAACTGAAAAGAGATCATTATTATATATAATATATAATGTACATATTATCAGCTGAAATGAGCTCAATACTCATAATTGCTTATAACAAATAAAAACAGAAGATAAAATCTTACTTCATAGTGAAGTAGAATGTTTTCACTTAATTATATCTTCCCATCTTAAACACATCATTAACTCACAACCCTGATAATTCACAGAATGATTGGGCTGGTGAATTTGCTAAGAATTATCTTTTTACCTGTTGATTTGGAGTAACAAACAACAGCATTTCCTTCCAACTCAGATGGCATGTAATTTCTTTTCAGATAAACAGAAAAGGCTGCTGTAAAAGTCATATCTGGTGCTATAATATAAAAGTAATATAAAAGCAATATAAGTTACATTAGCAGGTGAGTGGTATTAACATACATTAAAGTTCATAAAGCAAGCACTCACTCCACTCCAGGTACTGTCCTTAAGTACCGGAAACAGAGTAACTCTGATTAGGTTTTTCCACCCCTGGCCAGGAGCCTATTAGGAACTGGGCCCCACCGCAGGAGGTGGGCAGCAGGTGAGCAGGAAAGTTTTCTGTGCTTACATCCTCATACTGCCACCTGAGCTCTACCTCTTGTCAGATCAGCAGAACCTGTCCCTACTATCAAAAAAAGTTGGTGATGATTTGACCCACATAACCTTCCCAATAGCCCCATAAGGCAGGCACCACGACAGTTCCCATTTTTACAAACGAGAAAACCATAAATTATAGAGATCAGAGGACAGCCCAGGCCACACAGCTAAGACCAGAGGTAGCAGCTGACCCCAGGGCAAGGCACGCACAGTCCTCAGCCTGCCTCCTCCTGATAGTCATGAGAGCAGAAAAACAGCCACACATAGGGCAAGAGGATGTGGAGGCAACATGAAGTTGGCTGTGCCTGGCACCTAGTCTATGGGGACAAGGGGCAGGGACAGGACACAAGGGAAACGCTGCACTGTCCTAGGTTCATGTATGTGGCCAGAAGAGCCTACTGGCAGGAAAAGAAACTTCTCGGGAAGGGCTTCAGAAACACAAATGGAGTACAGTAGCATATATTAAAAAAAAAAAAGGTTAGAAAACAAATTGAGAGTCACATGACTGAATATCACATCACTGATTCACCCATTGGTTCATTTACCCAGTGAGTATTTACAGAGCCCATCCACCTCCCGGGTGCTCTGCTAAAAGCAAGTTGTACTAAGGCTGCAAGGGAGATGTGCTCTTAACGCCGTGAGTGGGAGACAAAGTGAGCTTCAGAGCTGTCCTACACTCAGGAGCATTCACACATTCACACCCCCCCCCACAATCACACACACTCATACACTCACATTCATACCTCACAACTGGACACTCATACATTCTCATACATTCACATACTCATACCTCACAACCACAAATACATATACATACACTCACACTCATACCCCCCACACTTGATCACATACTCATACACTCACACCTCACAATCACACACACATTCATGCATACTTGTACTCATACACTTATGTCCACACACACCTCGCAATCACACTCACAGAGGCTCACACACTCATACCTCACAATCACACACTCATACATGTGAATACCACCTAGCAGTAGCAGTGTCACATTTTTCAGATGAAGATGGCAGTCTTTCAATTCTGCATGCTTTTACCCGACCAGGCAACTAGGCAAAGGAGGAAGGGGGTAGAAGGGATAAAGTTCATGCCATAGTGACTGACTTTTACTCTGATTCAAAACCTTAGATCTTATCAGGAAGATTGTGCATCCTGCCAACAGAAAAATGGCAGGGGGAGGGACTGGCAACGTAAGGTTCTAAACTCTCCATCTACCACACTTTCTGTGCTTTCTTCACCTGCGTGTGGAGAGGTAAACTCTTTTTGCAGAAAGATAATTAAAGTCTCATATTTCTCTCCTCCTTGCCTCTCATGTCCATCTTTTGTTTGGACAGGTAACCTCCCCTGAGCCATTTCTAAGAATGGACTTATACGTACGCTCTCAAACTCATACACATACAAGCACAGTCATACACATATGCACATGCATGTGCACACACACTTGCACACACACACAAAGATCTGAAGATAAACCAATGGTCAGAACAAATGATAACGTGGACAGAACTGGTTTGGGCTATCACAGCCTATTCAAAGAGACTTCCTAATAGCTGCCATTCAAATATGTCTGCTACTTTTCAACATTATTGCAGATATAGTAACTTCCTAACTAACTCAAGATGATCCTGTAGTACAGATACCACCATCCTCTCTTTACTAGTACACACAACTGCAGCTCCAGCAGTTACTAACATAGTATGCCCAAAAGGATGACCCAGGTATGCGAGTGAGCTCAGCTCACCCCAGGACGCAGGCCAACTCCATACCTTCAAATGTTATGGATTCCAGAGAAACATCAATAAAGAAAGCCTTCCAGATTATAGTATTTAAATAAACTTAAATATTTAAATGACAAGTTTAACTAGTTAGGAAGAGCAATAAGAAGTCCCACAACAACAATTGTTTGAATGTCCCTGCTTCATATGTAGATGGAAAATGTAAGCAAAACACATAAGCACTGATTTCAGGAGAAGCTCATCTTCACTATTGAGAGAAGAAAAATAACCATGGAATAAACACACTAATATTTTTTTAAAAAAAAAAACCTCTTATTCCATGGTAGACTTCAAGTCAAAATCAAATAACTCACCTGTAAACTCAAAAGGGAACTGATCACAGGTCAGCTCTAACGGTGGCTGCACGTAGATGGACAACTTGGCTCTCTGCAACACCACTCGGTTCTGGAGTATGATCTAAGGAAACACAGGCTGTTATTAATTAAAAATGAATATCTAAATTAATAA
This sequence comes from Ctenodactylus gundi, assembly GCA_004027205.1. Lineage (NCBI taxonomy): Eukaryota > Metazoa > Chordata > Mammalia > Rodentia > Ctenodactylidae > Ctenodactylus > Ctenodactylus gundi. The sequence goes on from PVKB01001764.1 coordinate 78,620, forward strand.
TTAAATCAATCAATTCTTTATACTTTTAAATATTAATTTATTAATTAAACCGCTAATCTTATCTAAATTGATAGACTATCACAACTACTGAAAAGTCACTTGAAATAAAGAAAACTAGGAAACTGAGAGAAAATTGACAAGTCTCCAAACAGAACATGTAACCAAGTAGTAACTTAAACTGTTCTCTCCAGCTAGAAACGGGCGAAGGAGACGAACAGACCTTCCCGCAAAGATGTAAAGACAACCAGTATCCACAAGTCCAATGTTTTTAGTCAATAAGGACACAAAAACCAAAGCCATAGGACACATCACTAGACTACAAGAAAATGGCTGCTATCAGAAAGAAGGACACAGGTGTTAGCAAGGATGCAAAGGAACTGGGGTCTCGGGCTCTGCTTGGGGAGGTGAAATGGGGGCAGCCACTGAAGAAAAATTTTGCAATTTCTTAAAAAGTTAAATTAAAGCTACCTTACTACTTCTCAATCCTTCACTGAGCGAAAGGAGACAAGATATCCTCACCCAAACACTCGAGCAAATGTTCACAGTCACATGATTCACAACAGCAAAGGTGGAAACAATCTGAATGGGCAGCATGACCAACAGCTACACAGAGCCAGATTATCTATATAACAAGATGATACTGAGCAAAAGAGAGATACACAGGGTCGAAGTGTGGGCACAGGGGAACCTTGAAAATACTGCGCTGAAGGAGAGAGGGAACGGGACCAGCACAGAGAACCACAGGGATGGCCCACACAGGACCGGCAAGCTATAGAAAGCAATGTGAATTAACAACGGCTTTGAGACAGCCAGAGTGAGAAATGACAGTTAGCAGGGATGGCATTTCTTTTATTTGAGACAAAATGCTCTAAACCTAGATTTTGATGGTGGCTACTCGATTCTGCAAATATACTATAAATTAATGATGTGAGTGAGTTGTGCACTGTATCTCCAGAAGGTGATTTTGAAACTTCAATCAAAAATGAATAAAAATCTTTCCTCACCATACAGAATAGCTATATCATGAAATAAATGTGTTCTTTTTCCATATATGGGTATATTATTTTGAGTCATTTATCTTATCTAGCATCAGTGCATTTCCCGTTATACAAATTAATATGAAGAATGGCTCAGGTGAAAGCGCCTGCCTAGCAAGCACTAAGTCAAGCATTCAGTACCCAAGTTTGATTCCCCAGCACCACATAAGCTGGACATGGTGGCACACTCCTGTTATCCCTGCACTCAGCAGGCTGAGACAGGATTGCTTTCAGTTCAAGGCCAGCCTGGGCTCTATAGTGAGTTCACGACCAACCTGGGCTACAGAGCAAGATGCTGTCTCAAAAAAAAATTAATATATAATCTCTTATGATTTCCTTACTTAAGGAGATGTATCTCAAAGCACTGAATTTATTCCAAATTTTGACAACAAACTAATTTTTTATGGTTCGGTATGGAATGCCCCCATATTTAGATGCTATGGATTTCAGGAACTGTTGCGACATGGGCATCTACATTGGCAGGGTGCAGCCAATTGCTGGGCATGTGGAGAAGTACTGGACACGGGGGCTATTACTGGGCGGGCAGCCTGGAAGAACGTGTTCTTGTCCCGGCTTCTCCCCTCTCTCATTCCTTCCTCTTGCGATGCCTGGAGCAGCTGGTCTCTGCGGGGGCCTTCCCGCCATTGCCAGCCAACCACGAAGCTGACTGAGACCTTTGAACTTTGAGCTAAAATAAGCTTTTTCTCCCTAAAGCTGTGGGTGTTGAGTATTGTGTCCCAGCAACGAAAAAGTGACTAATACGAACTTCTGGAAAACTTCACAGACCACCGACCCTGACAGCTACCATTTCGAAGTCAGCTGTGTTTCCAAGCTGATGCTCCAGCTGGTGATGCCACAGAAACCCTCCCAACCCCCAGGAGCCAGCTCCTAAGAACCAGGGGTGCACGCAGGAAAAGTAGGCTGGGACTTGAAGGAATACCAGCAGAAACCATCAGCACCTGGAATCTTTCCCAGCCCTGGGCTTAGGGTGTCACCCAAGAAAAGCCTGGTTCACTGGCCACGCTGTAGAGCAGATGCGGTCTCTAAAGTCCTGGCCTCTCTGTGTGGTGTCTTCTAGGTGACACGTGGCTAGGACAGTAAAACAGACAGCACAGGCACCGGTCCCCGGTCAAGATCCCCGGGCAGGTCCAAGGACTGGTGTTTTTCACAGCTCTCCCCAGGGTTCTTATACACAACCATAAGTCACTGGCAGAGGACCTCATCCCTGTACTTCCTGCGCTATGGAGGAGCTCAGTCCACACCTAGTACGCTTCTGTTACAGGGAAGGCTCTGTCACTACTATGGACAATGCAGCGACAGTCTTATTTTTTAACAAATGTAATTCTGAATTTTCTTCTAATTAAAATGCATGTATCAACTATTCCTTAATTATTAACATATATAAATTAATTAAAAATATACAAGAATATGCAATTAGCCTGCAAACATTATACACATGTTAGAAGGAGGTAGTATCTTGTATCTTTATAAAGTGATGTATTTTAGATGCATGTGTGTGTGTGTGTGTGGTACTAGGGGTTGAACTCAAAGCCCTCACTCTGAGTTATAGCTTCTGCCCCTTCTGATTTGTTTATTTGAGACAGAATCTTGCTGTATTGTTAAATTGCCCTGGGTAGGCTAGGACTTGTAATTCTCCTGCTTCAGCCTCCCAAAGTGCTGGGGCTACAGGCACTGGCTTGGTGATCTAAGTATTCTATACAACTTAAAAACAGGTTAAACATTAACATTTTGACGTGCAAAGTAAAAATCTTAGAAGATAATTACTGATGCCAACAAGTATGATAAATACAGCAAACGAGCAAGTCGCTGGTGTTAACTCTGGAAACCCTGGTAATACAGGAGGGAACCGGCCACAAACAAAACCTTCCTCAGTGACATCCAGCCACTGTAAACACCGCCACACCTTTGCAGTAAAACCCTAAAGTGAGAGGACAAGAGGCACAGGCAGCCTTGTCTGAGGAGCAAGTCCACCTAGTAGGACACGATTAAGGATTTTACTATTAACATGAACACAATGGTGATCTATATAAGCACTTTCAAATAAAGTTAGTAGTTTCAATCAAACTAGCCCTCTGCCACTCTCCACCTTCATGGAACCCCACTGCAGGTTACCTGAGTGCACTGCCTCATCTAATATTCACACCCATGTGAAAAGAGTAATCTCACACCCGACTGCACAGGGGAACAGCTGCAGTGCTGAGGGGCGCAGGAGTGAGGTGCAGGCTCTTCTGACCGTAAGAGAAAAATCACAGTTCTACTACTGTTTGCTAGAATTCAGGACCCACATCTTTAACAACTATGGCTACATTTCAGAATGATTTTGCAAATGAAAAACAATACCCAAATTACAGGCAGAAAATGGAGGTTCAAGCGAAGTGTTATGGCTTGGATCAGGAATATTCCCCAAAAGCCTCAGGTTTGGAAGGCGACTCAATCACAGAGGTGAATCCACTTATTTCTGTGCTGCTAAGATGCAGGGCCTGGCAGGAAGGAGTGTATCCCTGGGGCTTCACCTGGAAGGGGCAGATCCCTGGGACACTGGGACAGGACCTAGAAGGGTGTATGCTAGCTCCACTTTCTCCCTCCCCCCTCCCATCCCTCTTTCCCCCTTCTTCCCTCTATTCTCCCATCCTCTCCCCCTCCCTCACAACCTCTCCCTCTCTCTCAGCTTCCTGTCTGCCATATCATGAATGGCTTTTTCTCCTGTGCCTCGCCCTGTGCTTCCACCATTGCCAGACACCCATGAATGGACTGAGACCTGAAACTGAGCTAAAACAAACCTCTCCAACCTTAGGTTGTAGGCATCAAGTATTGTGTCCCACTAATGGCAAGGTGACTAGGACAGAAAGAAAACAGCATGCCCCAGACCCCTGAGCTGGTAGGCCCTGGAGATCTGGAAATAGTAACAGGAATATGCGTCAGAGTTCAGTTTTTAATGAGAAGATGAAAATTCCTTAAAATAGCAATACGCTGCTGTGAAGGGGCAGACACCCTACTTGGCCTGCCATAGGACATGACAATCTCAGCATCACCTGCTCCACAAGAGCTGTGTGGCACAGAGGCACCACCAAAACAGCTCACACACACTTATGAACCCTGACAGGGTACAAGGTGTTTTCAAAACACAAATCAAAGTGATGGGCCCAAACTAACTGCACTAACAGAGGATGGCTGTGATGGAGCCAAAAACACTTGGCTAGATCATAAATCTCATATTTTAAGAGGGAAATAATGACAGAATATTAAAAAGAAAACATAAAACATTAATACAAGAATTTTCCAGTCTATTTTCTGCTTCTAACAAGATGAAATACAATCCTCAGGAAATATAATATCAAAGTTCCTTCTGAGGTACATAAATAAGGCTCCAAAGGCAGCAGCACCGAGCAGCCACCAGCAGGCGCCTGGCCCACGGTCCCGCGTCCTGCACTCTCACGGGGCCATGTCTTCATTCATTCAAAACAGATGGAAACATTTTCTCAATGAACAAGATCCATTATGATGGAAACTCACTTGGTTATATATCTTGGCCCTGTTGTTGCAAAAGACTTTATGGAGACTTATGATAGCAGAAATTTGTACAGAAACTGTCAAACAGGATCAGGAACTGCTGTGTTCCCGGCACGGGTCCCAGACCCTTCTCTGCAGGCCATTTTATTGTACCTTTTTTTTGAACAGAATCCCACTCTTTAGTTCAAGCTGGTCCTGAACTCACTATGTAACCCAAGCTGACCTCAAACTCACAGTAAACTTCTTGCCTCAACCTATTGAGTGCTAGGACCACAGGTATGTGCCACCACACCTGGCTCATGTTTTTGTGGTGCTAAGGAATAGAACCTATGACCTTGTGCATATTAGGTAAGCACTCCAACCATTGATCTATGCCCCCAGCAGAATTTTATTTTTTTTGCACTAGGGATTTAGCCCAAGGATTCTGTGCTGAGCTACATCCCCATTTTTTTTTTATTTCTGATTTTGAGACAGACTCTGGCCAAGTTGCTAAGTTGATCAGGCTGGGATCAAACTTGGGATCCTCCTGCCTCGGCTGCCCAGAGCACTGGGGTGGCAGGCCTGCACCACAGGGCAAGTGTTCTTGTTCTTGTGTAATAGCAATGAGATGTGGCTTGGCTCACGCATTCCCAGATGCAGCAGATTGCACGGATGGAAGGGAATTTTCCACAGGGCCTGCCATCACTTCCAGAGGCCATGGAAGTTCTGCACGGAAAGGAGTGGTGCCTACCTGGAGCAGGACCTCCAGCTGATGGGGGTGGGCGTAGCTGCAGAAGTGGTGTTATCTGACTTAGACACAAGATTTCTTGGTGCATCTGTGCCTGGATTACTGCATGTGGAACATCAGTCCACAGGTATGAAAGAGGTTTCCCTACATATGTGTATATGTCACTCCTGGAAAGCCTCAGGTTTTTCTTGAGTGTTTGATTTCTCACCACTAATGTCATTCCAGACTCAGAACTATAGAGTTCTGACTGGATGGGGGAAAAGTGGGGAAAGACCACCCTTGTTTCCAGTGGCAAAAATCCAAAACAACCAGCTTAGGCAACTGTTACGGATCTGGCTCCCTTCAACTCCAACCCAGGCTCCCTGAGGGCCCCTCACTGGGTCCTGTATCACAGAACACAGCCAGGGATGTGTGGAGCCCCCCAACGAGAGCAGCCCAGGATCCATGGAAACAGCTCCGTCCAAGTTCAGACTGAGCAAATCGCCAAAATCCACAGTGCTTCCTGGCTCCTGTGGCCTGGGCAGTGACAAATATCTGTGCTGACAAATAATGTGCTGACTGGTTCCTACACTTAGTCTAATGCCGTTAAGAGGGTTCTACACTCCACTTCTTGTTCTAAAATTCTACAAGGACAGGGCTAGACATCTTAACCAAAAACACATCTTTCATATTCTGTTTTTCCAGGACTGTTAGTTTGTCACTACTCTACTTTGTGGCTTCTTTACTTTTTTTTAGATAGGGTCTCACTCTATAACCCAGGCTGGTCCTGAACTCACTACGGAGCCCAGACTAGCTTTGGATTCATGGCAATCCTCCTGCCTCAGCCTCCCGAGTGCTGGGATTACAGTCATGCAAACTTAGGTGGTGCTGGGGAATCAAACCCGGTTACTTAGCGCTTGACTTAGCGCTTGCTAGGCAAGTGCTTTAACTGCTGAGACATTCCTCTGGCCCCTGTGGCTTCATTACTTTCAAATTCCTTGCTATAAATACACCCACTGAGAACTGAGGTAGAGGCAGACAAGGGCCATGAGCCATTTTCATACCCCCCACAACCACACATGGAGGAACAATGTCACTGCACACCAGTTCCTCATGGTACCACGTCACCATCCCCTGTGTACAATGCCACAGTTGACAGGAGAGTCTATAACCCAGGGTGGTAACAAGGTTTCTTTAGCAGATTTAAAATGTTAATTTCATTTCTAAGGGGAAGATAAATGGGGGTCAGTATCATGCTGTACATTAAAATAGAAAGAGGAAGAGGCCATTATAATTTTTATGTTATACACATATATATTAGTATAAATGCAATTGTTGTTATTATATTTTCAGGTAACAAGGAAGGTTTCTTTTTTTTGAGACAGGGTCTCACTCTGTAGTCCAGGCTAGCCTCAAACTCATGGTAATCCTCCTGCCTCAGCCTCACGAGTGCTGGAATTACAGGCATGCGCCACCATGACTGGTGAGTTTCTATGTGGTGGTAGGGGACTGAAGCCAGGGCCTTGCACATGAAAAGCAACTGCTCTAACTGCTGAGCTAAGCCCCCCAGCCCAAGGCTGAAATAAACCTAAGGCTTCAAGCGTTTAATTTACTCATCCATAAGCTACCGACAAGTGACACTGGCATCTGACGCGAGTGTGCTGCCAGTGACCTGGCACCATACCTTCACTGTAATAGAAGGGACGAAGTCGGTCCCAACATCGGCAGCCGTGGCTTGCTGGAAACAGAATGAGAAAAGAAGGGGAAGAATGAGTTTAGTCCGAGCCAACAATTAGCAAGCACCAGGAACACGAGAGACACTCAAACAGGAAACCCATGACAACAGGACAGACTGGAGAGTCAGAGTTACTTAGGGAGACACCAGTGACCACATTAATGTGTTCCATGAACATCCACCAATTATAATAATAACAACTAAATAAAATAAAAATATTTTACAAGTCACATACAAAAAGATTCACAGCTGGGCCCGGTGGCACTGGCCTGTCATCGAGCACCTGGGGTGGCTGAGGCAGGAGGGTCCCAAGCTCAAGCCCAATCAGGCACCTCTGTGACTTAGCAAGACCCTGTCTCAAAACTGGAAATGAAAAAGGAGGCTGTAGCTCAGAAAGTCCTGGGCTTCATCTCTAGCACCAAAAAAAAAAAAAAAACACAAAGACCAAAGAATAGCACATTATCTAGTAACACCCACATCAATTGCTGTGGAACAATTAAGATTACAATGCCTATGTACAATCAATAAATCAAATCCACTGAGCTCTTTTCTTTGGAATTTTTAAGCTAAGAAACAGAGAGCCACATGTACACAGTGATAAGTAAGACATACAGGAACCAGCAACACGTGGAATTGGAGATCCACCTGCCCCTGTGGCTTGTAATCCTAGAACTACGTGAGGCTAATGCAGGACTGCAAGTTAGAGCCCAGCTGAGTGACTTAGAGAGACTATATCTTGAAATCAAAAATAAAAATGGGCTGGGTCAGTGCAAAGACCCAGGTCAATCCCCAGTATCACACACACCAAAGAAAGAAAGTAACAAAGCCTAAAGTATGTTCCTGAAGTTTCTGTTAAGTCCAGAATTTAAACCAATACATTTTTATTCCAATTCAAGATACGTAAAAATACCTACAGACACTGAATCCAAGTTAGGAGAAACCACAGCGGAAACTTTCAGCTCATCTTCTCTCTCAGTCATGGGCCAAACACCTGCAATTTTGAAAAACAGATATTTTCATCATAAAGTAAATCCTTCTGTATATAGTTTTATCTAAAGGATTATTTATACCATATATAAACCACATCAGAAACTTACTACAAGTTGAAAAATACATTATTACAGGTCTAGTAGCCAGATGCTAATTTTTCCTCCTCTACAATACAGTAAAGAAAAATTATCTCTTTCTTCAAATGTATTAGCTAAAATTTGAGCTGACCAGTGTTGGGAATTTCAATATCTTTTCCTTAACTATTAGTGAAAATCCAAGTTAGTTCTACTCTTCTGAAGGTAAGCTGGCTGTAACTAGGAAAATGTAAAACACATACACATCCTGGGTCAATAATTCTACTACCAAGAATTTATCTAGTACTTGCAGATATGCCCAAAAAGCCTTCCTGCTATTAGTGGTTATTAAAAAATAATAATGGAAACAACTTAAATACTTAAGAATCTATTAATAAGGAAATTGCAAAAAATTACATATTCATCCCATATAATGGTGCAATGCTATGAGTATGGGCCATTGTTATACACTACTATAAAAAAGCCTCAAGGATAAATTCAAATTTCTAAAAATGAGATTAGTATGATATGCCTAACACACATGTGTGAGAAACCAAGTACATAAACCCAAAATATTTCCTGGAAGAATACAAGGCTCCTTTTGAAGATTTTTCTTCCAAAAATAAACTGGTATTATTTGTACAGATCAAAGGGTTTCACTGTAACATTTTCTTACATGAGTATTTATCAAAGTCTCAAAAAAGGATTCCCAGTAAGGAGTGGCAACAGCATCTGGGGTATGGGTTAGATGCCACTCGAGTGCACCCCCAAAAGCTCAGTGTGGCAATGGTAAGGGGTACTGGGGAGGTAGGGGTTGGAGCTAGTGGGAGGTTCTTGAGTCATCTAGGGCCTGGCCCTCGGAAGGACTGCAATAGTCCTGTAGGACACTGGTTAGCTCCTGAGAGAGAGTTGTATCAAGGGCAACACTGACCCTCCCCTCTCTCTACTTCCTGTTCACCTCTCACTCACAGTCCTGCCATTGTGATGCCATTTGCCCTGACACCAGACACCAGCCAATGCTGGGGCCATGCCCTGGAACTGAGACTAAGTTAACCTCTTTTCTTGGTAAAGTGTCTAGTTCCAGGTATACTGTTACAGAGACAGAAAACAAATATATGCTTTATTTTCATAATTTTAAGCATGCTGTTATTACACAATAAGATGTTATAAACAAGTATGTTAGCTTCTCACTACTGTGACCAAAATACCTGCCTTAAAGAGCTTAAAGTAAGACAAGTTTATTTTAGCTTATGGATTCAGAGAACTCAAGACATGGTCACTGGCTCTGAGGCAGGGGCATCAGGGGAGGATAGCACAGAGGAGCAAAGCTACTCATTTCACAGCAGCCAGGAAGCAGAGAGGGTGAGAGAGCCTGGGAGGAAGCAGCCGGACACCAAGGCTGTGGCCCCATGACCCACTGCCCTTCAGCCAGGGTCCTCCTCCTGCTTCCGCCATCTCCAAGTAATGCCATCAAATGATAATCACCTTCTCACTGAATGAATTAACAGTGGTTCCCAACATTTTTTATACCGGCTACTTACTGGTTTAGATAAGAATATTCTCCTAAGGATCAGACTGTGGGAACCGAGCTCCACCTTCTGTCAATCAGCAGTGAGTGTGCTGGCGGGTGCAGAGCTTCACTCTGCTGTCCCAGTGGCCCAGTCCTTCCATGGTCATGGAGACCCCTGGATTAACCCACTGATCAGATGAGAGCCCTCCTGGTCCAATCACTGCTCTGTGCCCCACCTCTGAATACCAACTGTCATGGTTTGGATCTGGAGTGTCCCCCAAAAGCCTCTTGTACCTATGGATACTGTGCAGTGCTGTGAGGTGGGGCCTGGCTGGGAGGGGTAGATGCTTGGGGCTCGAACTGGCGGGGCCTGTGCTGGTTCTACCCTTCCTCCCAGATTTTCTCAGTTCGGCCATGCTGTGAGGATCTCTGTCTCCCGGAGTACCAGCTCCAGCTCTGGTTCTACCTGCAGCCTCACCATATGATTCCAGCCACCCACCCATGAACAGACTGAGACCTCCTGAAATTGAAAGCTACAATAAATCTTTCTGACAAAGCTTCAGGGGTCAAGCCCTGTAGACGGTCATGCCAGACTTCTTGCCCTGCCTGAAGACTCCTTCTTTGGACAACTGTTTTGTTTTGTTTTGTTCTTTTTAAGACAGGGTCCTGCTCTGTAGTCCAGGCTGGTCCCGAACTCATGTTTAGCCCAGGCTAGTCTTGAATCCAGGACAATCCTCCTGCCTCAGCATCTTGAGGGTGAGGATTACAGGCATGTACCACCACACCTGGTTAATTTATATGTGGTGCTGGGGGATCAAACCCAGGGCCTCGCACACACTAGGCAAGCATTCTAACCACTGAACTATACCCCCCGCTCAACAACTATGTTAAATATTATGCCCAGTGTTTCTCCCTGATCCCAGGAAACATGATCAGTTACTGAAATAATAAGGAAACCCCACCTCCGAAACCCTCACCAGCAAATACCGCTGACTACCAGGAACAAAAACACACGGCAGGATTCACATTAATGAGGTGATATGAAAAGCTAGAGAAACCAGGATCTATACAAAAATTACCACTATAAATTTCCTGCTTACAACATACATTCCTCATATACTTACACACCAGCTTCAAAAAAGCTTTTATTACAGCAGATAACACACACCTCATGTACAAGAAAATGTGCTTTATAAACTGGCTTTAAGTTTTGCTGCAATTCCTCCTTTGCAAGAGTTTTAAAAAGCTTTGGAAATACAGAATATAACCTGCAAGATTGTTAACTTTTTTGCGAATTAAAGCCATTGTATTAAAACCAGTGACAGGCCCATGAATAATGAGGTCATACAAAAGTTCAGAGTTTTACTCTTATAAACTGTACTGAAATAATTTGGTACTTTTATATAATTATAGGCATTTTAATAAAAAACATACTAAAGCTTTTTAAGGATAAAAAATATTAAGTTTTTCCATATCGAGAAATAAAATATTTTAAAAGCTTCTCTTGTAGTGAAAGAGGCAGAGAATTTCAAACATTAATCAAAATTTGAGGTTATATAAATAGACACATCCCCTGCTTAATTAATAGTGGATTCAAGATACACAATAGGATCAAGGTCATGACACGGTCATAAACTTCTCACTCAACGGCATCAGAAAAACACCAGGTAGTAACTCTTAGCCACTATGTGGGGTTTTCTGAGATGTTTCTTACACAATCAGTGTTAATCAGACCAGTACCTGCAAGGGCTAGGCACAGAGCTCTGATGTGGAGCAGGAGCACAAGCCCTGGCACACCATCGGCTAAAGGCTCACAGAAGGGGCAGTGTGCAGACAGCAACGTGGGACTGAAAACCACATTATTTAACCAACTCTGGAAACTTTGTGTATTACATATGTCAATCGTTCTCCATTCCATTATTAAACAGCAAATGACATGATTCCATTAAAATCCCTAGTGACAGTATCAAGAATCAAAAAAAATTGTATATTGCAGTGTGGCAAATCCAATTATGATCATACTTGCTACAGTGGGGAATGGTTTGGATCAGCAATCTCCCCCAAAAGCCTCATGTGTGGAAGGTTATTCAATCATGGGGTTAATCCATCAACTTCCTGTGCTGTTCAGAGGCAGGGCCTGGTGGAAGGGGCAGACCCTGCTTCTTGATCAGGAAGGGCACCCGCTAGCTCCGCCCCCTCCTCACTCTGCTTCCTGTTGTCTTGGGAGGACGGCTTCTTTCCAGAGAGGCCTCCACCAGGTACATCTACAACTGCCAGCCACCCACCAATGAACTGAGACTTCCTAAAACTGTGATATAAAATAAACCTTTCCTCCCTCAAGTTGTGGTTGTTATAAACTGTGTCCCAGCAACAAGAAACTAAGACGATACTTCATCTGACAGAGGGGTGCTGACAACAAATAGAGTCTGTAATTGGGGATACTTCAGAGACGTAGGTTCACTGGTCTACTTTCAGTGGTTTTGTTTTTTTGTTTTTTTGCTTTTCAACTTTTCTTTTGCTTATGAGTTTAATTAAACCTGGAGGAAAAAGATTATCTGGTATATACACAACATTATACACAAGAATCTGAATTTTACAATTAACTCCTACATAGCGATTACAATATTAAAACTTTGCACACAGATACCTTGCGATTTAACATCTTTGATGATTTTCTGAAGTTCTCTGAACTCGGCATCCAGCTCATCATAGTTCAGCTCCCTGGACTCCACCACCGGGGCCTGAAACAGGGAGGGGTCGGTCCCCAGGTAGGAGCACTGCAAGTGGCCGTCATCACTCAGCGTGACGATCACACCCTTCAGGTCACTACAGCAGGAAGAGAGAATGACACACAATCAGAAAAGGCAATGGAGTTGGTCCTGACAAAGAACATTTTTACTTAACTATGTTTTAATATACCGTTAAGGAAATGACTGTCAGTCCAGCAAGCAGAATAGTACTATTGTACCATAATCCCATAGCTCTCAGAGGCTGAGGCAGAAGAATCGCAAGTTCAAGCCCACTTTGATCAATTTAGCAAAATCCCATCTCAAATAAATAAAAAGGGGCTGGGGCTGGGGCTGGGGCTGGGGCTCTAGCTCAGAGCAAAAGACCCTGTGTTCCGCCCTAGTACTGGGTGGCGGGGTGGAGGGAGGAGGAGGATTTTAAGGTTTTACTTCGAAGACAATTCAAATGCTTCCAACACCACCAGCACTTTTAGAAGCTGGCCAGCATGAAGGTTAATTCCAGGTGGGAAAAGCCCCAACTACCACCTCAGCAGCCACAGCCTAGGGCCGGACCACACAGCCAGCGCTGCACTCAGAGTAGCTGCCCCACCTGGCTCCTTGTGGCGAGGTCATGGCAAGCACAGAGCCACCTATGAGGCCTAGAGATGGGATGAACAGAGACAAGGCGAGGCAAAGAAGCAAGGCCAGGACAATGCATGGGCAGAACAGAGACACACGCACACTGTGGAGGCCTAAGAGAATCATGAGGTCACATTTGTCATCCTGTGTCCTCGCTGCACCCAGGGACCTGCATGTGCCCATCTCCAGACATGGATCTCAAAGAAGCTTCAACAGGATGGTGGGAGGAGGGCACTGAAGGGCAGGGACAAGGGGCAGAAGGGACAATAGCTGACAGAGTGACACTTAAGCCAAGACAGGAAGAAGGTATGGGTTGGTGAGAGGAGTAGGAAGAAGAGAAATGAGAGGGAAGGGATGGGCACTGGGGCTGTAGCTCAGAGGTTACAGTGCTTGCCTAGAAAGTATGAGGCCCCAGCTTCATCTCCCAGCACCACAGAAGAGCCAGGCATGACGGTGCATGCCTTAATCCCAGCACTTGGGAGGCTGAGGCAGGAGGACTGCTGTGAGTTTTGAGACCAGCCTGGGCTACAGAGCAAGAACCTGCCTCAGAGAGACAGAAAAAAAGAGAGGGAGGGAGGGAGGGAGAGGGAGAGAGAGAGAGAAAGAGAGAGAATGGACAGACGAATACATGTAAAGACCCCAAAGAAAGAGAGAAAGAGAGGAAATAGAATTAAATGATTTAAATGATGCAGGCTCTTGAGACAGCAATAGAGAAGGTGAACTCTACCATCAAACAATGGGACATCACACAGCAGTTTCCCACACAGGATGAGGAAAGATGTGATCAGCTTCATCTTCACCTGACATCTCTTCAGGCTGCAATGTAAGCAAAGTCTGCCGGTGTGGCTCAGAGGTCGCACCTGAGTGTGAAGCCCTGGCTCAACGCCACGTATGAGTGGGGTTAGTACAGTAAACCCAGGCAAGAGTGATGGAAGAGGGACGGGAAGAGGCTCAGAACACCTGCAGGAGGTATGAGGACCATACCATCTCACATAATTCATAACTCTATAAGAAAACGGCATTGCCACTAATTTATTTTAAAAATCAAAAAGAGGACTTTAGATCCAGAACTCTGGGAAGCCACGGCAGAAGGATGGCACGTTCAAGACCAGCCTGGGATATTTAGTGACTTAATGAGACCCCGCCTCAAGTAAACAGGAGGCTGGAATGTCGAGAATGATAGTGCACGCCTATCATCTCAGCACTCAAGAGGCTGAGGCAGGAGGACTGCTGTGAGTCCAAGGCCAGCCTGGGCTACACAGTGAGCTCAGGACCAGCCTGCATGACAGAGCAAGACCCTGAGTGTCTGGGGATGTAACCCAGGGTGAAGGCAGCCTGGAGCTGTTCAGTACCATCTGCACACCCTGAAGTAGGGAACAGAAGGGTAGGGAAGGACCTCCGACTTTGTTTTGGCCTCTTTTTAAATGCATTCATTCCTCTCGGTCCTTAATTCCATTTCATTCCCTCACAAATATCACCAAATGCTAGTTCACATGGGGCCACCGGACATGCTCAGGAGCTCAGGAATGTGGACAGACACATTAAAATCAAGCATCAGTTCAGGAAGACCGTGACCCCGGCGGGAGGAAAAAGACAAGACCTCAGGGACAACTGAGAACCACAAGGAGAGGAGGAACAGAAAGGGTGCACTCAGAAGGATGGAGGGAGCACCCTGCCTGCCCGCCCAGGACACCAGGAACAGTGGGAACCTCAGCTCAACCTGGATGCTGGACAACAGTCTTGCTCTCTGATGGGCGTTTCTGAAACCCAAATGAATGCCCCTGTCACTCTGAAACAAGGAAACAACGTCCACAGAACTATGACAAGTATTCGGGCTCAGTGCTCCTAGCCACATGAGTCTCACAGGCTTCCTGGGCGGGAAGTAAGGCCAGCCAAGCCGCATGTTGTCCTCGCAGCCATGCAGGGTGTACATATGTCCCCAGGGAGGTGGATAGGGTGGGTCTGCTCAGATGCTCTCAGCTGTTCTTCAAGCTACCTTTGCCTTTCTATTTAAAATCAAAGTCCAGGGGCTGGAGGAATGGTATGGCGGTTAAAGCCCTGCCTAGCAACTATAAGGCCCTGAGTTCAATTCCCCAGCACCACATAAAGCTGGGCATAGCACACGCCTGTAAAGCCAGCACTCTGGAGGCTGATGCAGGAAGACTGCCATGAGTTCAAGGCCAGCCTGGGCTACATAGTGAATTCAGGACTAGCCTGGGATAGAGAACAAGACCCTATCTCAAAAATAAACAAACAAACAAACTAAATACATAATAAAAGTCCAAACCTGACCCAGGGGACACAGGCCTGCAATCCTGGCATTTGGAAGTCTGAGGCAAGAGAATCACAAGTTCAAGCCCAGTCTTTCTCAAAAAAACAACTTAAAAAAGGATTGGAATATAGTGCAGAGTGAAGACCCAGGGCTAGATCCCACTCGTGAAAAAGAAGAAAAGGAGGAAGAGGAGGAGGAAGTAGTAGAAGTTGTCCAGTGTTAAAATTCATGACCTTATAAAAATTGTATAAATTCTTAGACACACATGATATACCAAAACTAAACTAAGGGCTGAAGGAATGGCACAGCAGTTAATGCATTCAATTCTCCAGAACCACATATAAGTGAATGTGGTGGTGCATGCCTGCAATCCCAGCGCTTAGGAGGCCAAGGCAGGTGGATTGTCCTGAGTCCAAGGCCAGCCTGGGCTATACCAGTGAGTTCAGGACCAGTCTGGAATACAGAGTGAGATTCTGTCACAAAACAGAAAAAGAAGAAAGAAAAAAAAAGAAAACTGAATTAAGAAGATATGAAAACTCCAAATACAGCAATCCATAGGGATGAAATTGAGGCATTAACAAAAGGTCTACCAATGAAGAAAAGCATGATAGATTCACCACAGAATTTTACCAGAATTTTAGGAAGAATTAGTGTCAATGCTCCCTAAACTCTTCCATGAAGCTGAAAGAGAGGGAACACTGGCCAACTTCTTCCTGGAAGCAGGTATCATCTTGATCCCCAAACCAGGCAAGGCCCTAACAAAGAAAGAAAACTGCAGGCCAATTTCCTTAACAAATATAGGTTTAACAATCTATAATAAGATACTTGCAAAAGGAATACAATAAATTATTAAAAAGATCATACACCAAGAACAAGTCAGCTTTGCCCCAAGGATACAAGGCTGGTTCAGCACAAATAATCAATTAATGTAATATACCATATTAACAAAAGCAGAAACAAAAACCACATGATCATCTCAATAGATGCAGAAAAAGCATTAGACTAAATACAGCATTCCTTCCTGACCAAAACTCTGATGAAAACAAGTACAGAAGAAACTTACCTTAAGTGAACAAAAGCAATTTATGACAATCCTTCAGACAAGATCATTCCAAGTGGAGAAAAACTGAAACCATTTCTGCTCAAATCAGGAACAGGACAAGGGTTTCCAGTCTCACCACTTCTATTCAAATTAGTGCTCAAAACATTAACCAGAGTAATCAGTCAAGAAAATGGAATAAAGGGAATACATATAGGAAATGAAGAAGTCAAACTCTTATTTGTGGAAAACATGATCCTTTACATAGAGAACCACAAAAACTCCACCAGATGACTCTCAGAACTAACAAACAAATTAAGCCAAGTTGCAGGATATAATCAATGTACAAAAGTCAACAGCATTCCTCCACAACAATGAAAACATAGAGAAAGAGATCAGAAAGACAATCCCATTCACAGTAGCCTCAAAGAAAATTAAACACCTAAGAAACAACCTAACTAAGGAAGTGGAGGACCTCTATACTAAAAACCATTAATACTATGAAAAAATAAGTTGAAGAGAACATTAGAAAATGGAAAGATATCCCCTGCTCCCGGATAGGCAGAACCACCATTGCCAAAATGGCCATACTACCTAAACTGATATACAGATTCAATGCAATCAAAATACCAAAGCATTTTTCACAGAACTAGAAAAAATGACCTGAAAATTTTCATGGAGCCACAAGAGACCCAGAATAGGCAAAGCAATCCTAAGCAAAAATAAAAATAAAAATAAATAAATAAAAGGCAGGAGGCATCACAATACCAGGTGTCACGTTATATTACAAAGCAACAACGATTAAAAAAAAACAGTACTGACACAAAAACAGGACAGGTGGATCAATGGAACAGAATAGAGTTAAGGATACAGAGACATCCCTGATTACCTTCAGCCATCTGATCTTCAACAAAGGGGCTAAAATTATACACTGGAGTAAAGATGTCCTCTTCAACAAATGGTACTGGGAAACTGGGTAGCTACATGCAGTAGAATGAAATTAGATCCACAATTTTCACCACATATCAAAATTAAATCAAAATGGACTCAAGACTTACATATTAAAATGGAAACACTGAACTTGTTGGATGAAAAAGTAGACAAAACCCTCTTGAAGACATAGGTGTACCCAAGGACATTCTCAACAAAATGCACAAAGCACAAGAGATAACACCAACAATCAACAAATGGGATTATATGAAATAGCTTTCACACAGCAAAGGAAGCAATCAAAAGGTGAAGATTGGGAAAAAATATTTGCCAGCTACTCCTCAGACAAAGGACTATTATCCAGAATACACAAAAAACTGAAAAAAATTAACTTTCCAAAATCAAGGACCCAATCAAAAGACAAGAATCTTCAATGAATAAACAGTTCTCAGAAGAAGTCCAAATGGTCAATCAACACATGAAAAATGTACAACATCATTAGCCATCAGAGAAACACAAATTAAAACAACACTGAAGTTCCATCCAACACCAGTAAGAATGGCTGCTATTAAGAACTCAAAAAACACAAATGCTGACAAGGCCACCAGAGGGATAGGAACATTCCTACACTGCTGGTGGGACTATAAACTGGTACAACCATTATGGAAAGCAGTGTGGAGACTCCTCAAAAAAAATGAAAATCTATATTCCATTTGACCCAGTTACACCTCTTCTGGGTATCTTACCCAAAGAGTAAAGTCATCATACTATTGTGATACATGCATTTCTGTGTTTACAGCAGCACAGTTTATAATAGCCAAATCTTAAAAGAAGCCAATATGCCCTAGTACAGATGACGGGATAAAGAAGATGTGGTACATATACACATTGCAGTACCACTCTGCCATTCAGAATGACAAATTTGAGCTGTTTACAACAAAATGGATGCACCTAGAGACCATTATGCTCAACTAAATGAATCAGACCCAGAAAGTTAGATATTATATCGTTTATCTAATATGAGAAAACCAAACCATAAAAAATGTAAGAGATACAAAAGGAAATAAGAAGATGGACTTTGTGCAGAAGGAAAGGTAAAGGGGTGGGGGGGGCGGTGCCAGCAGTGAGAGGTTGGGAAGGAGAAAGGGATGCAATATGTAAATTTTTTAAAAATCTAAAACAAATATATATATATTACACAAAGAACTGGAAAAAATCAGACTCTCCCAAATAAAAAATTCAGTCAAAAAATAGCCCACTGAAATGAAAAACAGTTCTCAGAAAAAGTGCAATGGCCAATAAATACATGAAAAAGTGGTCAGCATCTTTAGCCATCAGAGAAACGCAAATCAAAACAACACTGAGGTTCCATCTCATTCCAATAAGAATGGCTGGTATAGGGGCTGGAGGAATGGCACAGCGGTTAAAACACTTGCCTTGCAAGCTCAGAGCCCTGGCTTTGATTCCCCAGCATCACAAAAAGCTGGGAATGGTGATGCATGCCTGTAATCCCAGCATTCAGGAGCCTGAGGCAGGAGGATTGCCTGAATCCAAGGTCAGTCTAGGCTATAACTGTGAGTTCAGGACCAGCCTGGGCTATAAAGTGAGACCCTGTCTCCCCCCAACCCACCCAAAAAAGAATAGCTATTATTAAAACCTCAAAAACCAATAAGTGCTGGGGAAGTTGTGGGGAAAAGGGAACTCTTTTACATTGTTGGCGGGACTATAAACTGGTACAACCATCACAGAAAGCAGCATGGTGATTTCTCGAAACACTGAAAGTAGATATCCATTTGACCCAGCTACACCTCTTTTGGAAATCTTCCCAAAGACTTGAAGTCATCACACGAGAGTGGTATGTGCCTACTCAAATGTTTAAAGCAGCATAACTTATAATAGCTAAATCTTGAGAGAATCCAATATGTCCATAAACAGATGAGTGGATAAAAATTTACACAACAGAGTACTACTCTGCCAGGAAGATAAATTTGAAACATTTGTAGAATAAATGCACGTTGAGATCATTATGAATACTGAAGTGAACCAGACACAGAAGATTAAATATCATGTGGTTTCTCTAACATGAGAAAACTAAACCAAAAAAGTAAAGAGAGACAAAAGAAAATAAGAAGACAGACTGTGCATAGAGGGAAAAGGGACATGAGGGAGGCAGTGCTCAGAAGCTCTTAGGGGGAAGGAAAGTGAAAATGATCAAGATGTGAAATGTGAATTTAAAACAGGAAGGGAGACTTGAGAAATACACTCATTTCTATCCTACCACCTGCTTCACTCCCGCCTGCCAGGTTAGGCGAATCCTCACACACAAACCTCTCCATGAGCTGCCAGCTTCCCCAGGGCAGCCTGCACTGAGTCCCAGCCAGGAGAGCAGAGAGCAGTCCCCACTGCGCTGTGCCTGAAGTCTTCCCTCCCTGAGCTAATTTGGCCTTTGCCGTCCCTCCCTGCTCTACCCCTAGCAAGCACAGGTGAGGCCCGCAGTCACCCAGCTGCCTGAGGGGTGACAAGGCCTCTCCAGCAACAATCCACGCACCCATGCCCACCAGGCGGAGGGTCCCCTGTCCTCACGGTGACCAGTCCCCGTCACCCACTCTCCAGGAGCAAGCACTGCTTCCTCCCACCCAGCTTCTCATTTACCTGTCCTTCTGTTCTGCGACATGCTGTGAAGGATTTGTTCTAGAACTTCGTTTTTAGGGAGACTATAAAGCGACAATATTGTAACAAAGTACAATGCATCTGAAAAAGATGGAATGGTTTCATTGAAGCATAATCCGGTTTCCTTTGCTAGGCCCCAACCTGTGTGCAATCACATTTAGCAACTAAATCTACTGGCACTTAGTATAAGTTAGAAACACCTTTAAGTTATAGGATGCCTTCTTTTTCTTTTCTCTTTTCTGGTTTCAGGGATTGAGCTCAAGGCCTTTACTCTTATGCTACATCTCCAGCCCATTTTTGTTGCTGTTGTTTGAGCCAGGGTCTCAGTAAGTTGCTAAGTCACCCATGCCAGGCTTGAACTCCTGCCTCAGTGTCTCAGAGTGCTGGGGTGACAGGTGTGCACCACCCAGCCTGGTGACAGGATGCTTCCAACATCCACCAATCAGTCCCTAAACTGAGGAATCACTAATAACAAATACAACCAAAAACTGCAACAGGTAAGGCAGAGATTGTTCTCTTAAGTAGAACAGCCACTTTTTAAAAACATGTTTCATTACCAAGGAATTTTTCCTTAAAAATTCTAGATGTCTTATAAGCCCTGAACAGTCAGTGACCTAGAGAGCAGCCCAGCCCACCTGTGAAATGAGAGGGCCTTCCCGGGTTCCCAAAGCTCTTGCTGCTAAGGTCACTGCAGGCTGTGCACTGCCTCGGGGGTCAATGATGTCAGGATGTTGTCATCATGCAAAATTCAATTAACACAATGAAAGATAGCTTTTGCCAGCTGCTCCTCAGACAGAGGACTGATAACAAGAATATATAAAGAACTCAAAAAATTCCTCCAAATAAATAACCTTGTTAAAAAATGGGGGGAGGGCTGATGGAACAGCAAGCATTAGAGTGCATGCCTAGCAAGTGCTAGGCCCTGAGCATGGAGGCGCACGTCTATAATGACTGGCATGTGTTCAAGGCCAGCCTGGGCTCCACGGTGAGTTCAGGATCAGTCAGACTACACAGTGAGGCCCTGTCTCAAAAATACGATCAAAATATGGGGAACTGAAATGAAAAGACACTTCTCAGAAGTAGAAGAAAACAATCAGTACATGAAAAATAATGTTCAACATCTTTGGCCATCAGAGAAATGCAAATCAACAGCAAGATTTGTTCTCACTCAGTGAGAATTGTTTTTATTAAAAGCTCAAAAACCAAAACTATGTTATAAGGTTGTGGGGGAAAAGGAACACTTCTGCAGCTGGTGGGATTGTAAATTTGTACAACCACTATGGAAAGCAGTTTAGAGATTCATTAAAAAGCTAAAAATAAAAATCTCATCTGGGCCAGCTACAGCTCTCCCTGGGTATCCTGCCAAAAGAACTAAAGTCACCATATCATGGACACATGCATATCCATGTTTATAGAAGCAGATTTCATAACAGGTAAATCCCGGAAGCAACCTACATGTCTATCAACAGAGAAATGCACAGAGGAAGTGTAGTATTTACACACAATGAAATATTATGCAGTGCTAAAGAAAGATATGAAGCATTTGCAAGAAAATGGGGGTGCTATGAGTCAATAATGCTCAGTGAAATGGACCAGATACAAAAAAATTAAGTATTGCATGAGTCTTTCATGAGATTGCCATAGATAGATGTATAAAAAGATCATAATGTAAGAGAGAGGGCAGGAAGACAGGAGATGGACTGCTCAGAAAAGGGGAGAGGCAGTGAGAGTGGGGGAGGGGAGAGAAAGAGTAAAGAGAGGAAAAAAGCAGTCAAAAAGCGGTATGTATGGGCACAAATCCCCCAAGTTGTACTCAACTAAAATGCAAATGAACTGGTAGCATATACATTTTCAAATTTTAAAATTCAATTAACATGACCTCAAGAAGGAAAAATGGTCCTAAATTTGTTACTGCATGCATGCAGCTAAGTACAATTTTATTTATTTATTTATTTATTTATTTTTGAGAGAGGGTCTCACTCTATAGCCCAGGCGGGTCCTGAACTCACTGTGTAGCCCAGACTGGCCTTGGACTCAAGACAATCCTCCTGCCTCGGCCTCCCGAATACCAGGATTACAGGTGTGTACCACCATGCCCACTTGTGTGGTGCTTAGTGCTTGACTTACTGCTTGCTAGGCAAGCCCTTTAACTGTGCAGCCATTCCTCCAGCCTCTGAGTGCTATTTTAAAGGCTAATATGGAAGTGTAAGAGCAGAAGACGACAGTTCATGGCCCGTCCTAGAGACTTGCTTGTCACTCCATCGCATGGCCTCACGCTCCTGCTGCAGCCAGTTACACGGATTAAGGCAGAAGTCTACTCTACACAGCTCTCCAGAAGCGGTCCTCCAGATGCTGCACACACACCATGCTCCTGCAAGTGTCCTTACCTCACTCAGGAGATTACTTGTAGGATTTGCTGTCACTGTTACTTGCCAAAACATTTTAGTTTGTGCTGCTTCTATCACAGCTCATCCTACAGCCACAGGAATATTCCAATGCTTAAAATATGTAACAAACTACTCTGGTATCTGACATAACCTAGGCACGAAGGCAGCTCCCACGCACATGTGGTAGTAATCTGCTCAGGCCGACTTCCTCCAACTCCAGGAGCTGAGAATGGCACATGCCCTTCCTACATCCACTTGTACAAAACACATTCTTTACAACATAACCTTTCCAGAAACCAAAATGCCTCAGATAGTTTCCATCACGCAATATCAATATAATAACTCAACTATCTGGCTTACAGGCTATAGGTCACAAACTTTTGTGGATTCCCACCAAAAGAAAAGCAGTCCAGCATTTTTATTTCAATATAGTTCAGTAACTGTATAAAGCTTCATATCTTAAATCTCAACACCATTCAGGACAAAAAAGGAGGAAAGGCTGCCTTCCCTGTCTGTTCTCCTTCCCTGGCATGGATGGCAGAAATGGGGACCCTCGCCAGACTCTCCTTGTCCTTCCTGGCTCGCTCCCAGCATTACAACTATCATTCTTCTATTAAGAAGCACATAATTTATTTTTTGGTCCCCAAATTATCCTTTGTATTAGTACGCAGCTGTGATACATAGTAATTCCACTCATTCTGAGGAACGGTGTGTACACACAGCACATCTTGGTCATTTTCATTCCCTGCCCCCCGCCCCCTGCTTCCCACCTGGTCTCCTTCCCTCACAGAATCTATCTCCCTACTTTCTTCCATCAAGAAGCAAAGTATTTCAATACACAATGTGCAGAAGTACCTAAAACAGGGCCGTCTTACCATTAGGTCAAGGAACCCTCATTACCAACTGCTTTTGCCCATCATTTTTAAAAAATCATTTAACACCCCAACCTTTCCGGTCATCTTTTAAAAAGTGTTTCAGAAAGCAGCAAGTTGTAAAGATTTTATTACCTTAAGCCATTCCTTGTGAAAGTGCTGAAAACTCAACTTAGAACTAACTCTGAATGCACTGGAAGAGACCTGTTTACATTTAAGGAAGTAACAATCAGAATAAAGCCCCTGTTTCCTCCACCTGTCTGTGGAGGCCAAGCAGCTAAGAGTTGGCTACTTTCAAGGTTCTGGAAGAAAATAACTATAACCACTAAGATAGAATTCTAGGCTCAGCAAAAAGCCTTTGAAAAGCTTTTCAGATGAAAAAAAAAAAAAAAAACTGTAAGACATACTACCCAGTAGTAGGCCCACCCTGAAAACAACAGTAAAAGATGACATTTTAGGAAGAGGGAAAATGATCTGTTAGAAATTAAATATTTAGGAAGGAAAATGATGAGTAAGATATCAGAAATATGGACATAACTTGGCACTACTAAACATCCCAAGTTCATCACCATTTTGTGAACCTTTATCTACCTAGAATAGAAACAGTTCCCGTGTTGCTATTGGTATTTTTTTTTTTTTTTCACACAGGGTCTCACTCTGCAATCCAGGCTGGTCTGAACTCAGTATGCAGCCCAGGCTGGCCTCAAACTTGTAATCTTCCTGCCTCAGCTGCCTGTGTGTTGAGATTAGAGATCTGGGATTACACCTGGCTCCTGTGGTGCTGGGGAACCAAACCCAGGGCGTTGAGCACGCTCTAACCACTGTGCTATGCCCCCATCCCTGATTATTCGTATTTTAAAGAAGAAGAAAAAACAAGGCCAAGTAGGTGCAAAGTTGGTAAGGCAACACTGGTGCCTGCAAGGAGAGAGTCGTAGTCTATATTCTCCCTACCATAATTAAGGGAAAAAATAAAATTAAGGGGGCTGGAGGAATAGCTCAGCGATGAGTGTTTGCCTAGCAAGCTCAACCTCCTGAGTTCAATTCCCTAGCACCTCATAAACCAGGCATGGTGGCACATGCCTGTAATTACAGCACTCTGGAGGTTGAGGCAGGAGGATTGCCTAGGCCCCATAGCAAATTCAGGACCAGCAGGACTAAAGAGCAAGGTCCTGTCTCTAAATAAATAAATAAATAAATAAATAAAATAATCAATTAAATCACAGAGGTCAAATCATTACAGAGAGAAGTAGAAAATCTTGGCTTTACTGTTGCTTTGACACTGAGAAATTATTTTTCTCAGTAACACATCTGTGAATAGGATATTTTCTGTTTTCCTGCAAACTTCCCATCTGTTTTTCATCAGCTCTGAGCCAGAAGAAGCTGACCACTGTGTCCAAGGATCCCTTTTCCCCTGGTGTCCAGCTGAGCTTGGACAATGAGGACCACTGGCTAGAGACAGGAGAGAAAGACAAGAGTTGGTTGCAAGGTACTCACAGCCTCAGTCCTTTCCCTGCTGGCCCACGATGGCTGTGTCCCTGATCCCTGGGCCCCGGCTCTGTCACACCACCCACTACTGCAGCAACAGCCACTGTCTTACAATCATAACCAACCTCTTCTCTTGCCCCTTCAGCTACAGCGATGGTATAAGTCCTGAGACAGCATCACGATGCTCTCATCCCTCACTGGCATCTTGTACCCAGTCCACATCTACAGTCCCATCACCCACTGGACAGTACCACCTGCTGTCTGCCAAGACCCTGAATGCCTGTGTGCAACGTGGAGGGTACTAAAACCAGACCAGAGACAATGGCTCAGATGCACAGTCAGAACCAATTGGACCTGCTGATCGAATTCCGGCTGGGAAGAGCCTGCTGACACTTCTCAGCCTCTCCTACCTCCTCTGTAAAAGGAAAATGACAGTAGTGTCTACTTCAAAAACTGGTCAGGATGAGCTATTTTAACCTATTTTTTTTACTTTAATTGGCACATAATACTATACTAGGATATAAAGTAATGTGTTGATACATGTGTACAGTATGGAATGATTACACAAGGAAGCTGGCACATCTATCCATCAGCACAAACGTGAATGTGTGTTACTGGGAATCAAGCCAGGGCCTTCGCACTGAGCTACGTGGTACTGGGAATCAAGTGAGCTACATGGTACTGGAAATCAGTCCAAGGCCTTCACACTGAGCTACATCCCCAGACCACTTTTTAATTTTTATTTTTGAGACAGGGTATTATTAATTCACTAAGTTGCACAAACTGGGCTCAAATTTGTGATACTTGTGCCTCAGCTTTCCAGAATGGTGGAATTACAAGCCTGCACCAGCACATCCAGCAACTCAAACATTTGTTAATTCTTTGTGTTGGGAACATGCAAAATTCTCTCTACTGCCTACTTCAAAATACACAATTAACTGCTGCTGGCCATAGCTACCCTGCCATGTTATATGTAACACAAAAAAATATTTCTTATGTCCATGGTATGAGTTATTTAATTGCAAAGAGCTGAGCTCAGTGCCTGGTACAATGCAAAAGCTTAATAGATATTAAATTTTTACTGTTATTGTTGATGACCACTTAGAAAATGGGCCATGTGACTGTGGTCAATATATTTACTAACAGTAAATCCATCCCTCCTACCCAGCTTCTTATTTTGACTACCACCTAATGGATTACATTTAACACCAGAACATCATCTCCAAAGGCAAACTCAGCCTTCTATAATACTTTACGTTGCTACCAGAACACTAAAATGCGACCAGTACGGCCTCTGTGGCTGTCTGTGTGAATTAGGGTTTGCACAGTAGGCAGATCTGCTCCAGTTTAGCCCGCAGCAAAAACCAAGGCATAAATTAGCACATGTGACTTCAGCTCACTCAGGGCTAGCGGAAATCCCAACGGAGTCACAACCCAGCGCATAACCTCAGCGTAACATATACTGACATAACTTCCCTGAACCTCCCTCTCCAAAGATGGACAGAAATCGAATGTGTACCTGTGAGAAGAAATACGCAAAAATAAGAGCAGCGATTTGAAGACTAAAACATAGAACGGATGAAGGAACATGAACCCCAAGACACAGTGCCCATCCTTCAGTTCTAATCGTGTGGACAGCACATGCAGCTGTGAGGTCAAAGACCAAATACAGCTGTGAAACTAGAGCTGGAAATGTGACAGCTATGCCGCTGCGTGACCTTTGGAAAACAACTCCAGCTGTGGCCTGCACCATCTACATAAGAACAACACACTTGGCAGCATTGAACACACTACAATATTCCTAATTTTCTCTAAGTGAAAAACTGCATCAGTAACAATAAATGATCTGCTGACTGTTATTTAAACCTCCAACCAAAACCTGTTCCCAGGCCGGTTGTGCTGACTCCAATGGGTAGAAAGAGAAAAGCAGGACTTGTTTCCCAGCACTGCGTCAAGGTACCAGCTTGGCCTGGCTAGCCTTGGGCACCGCAGCTCAGGCACCAGCCCTAGAGCTCACACTAGCTGCCTTCTGGATCCAATCTCTCCAGGAAGCCAGACTCAAACCTCCCTGTGACTCTCGGCCCATGTGAGCCTGACACATCCCAGCAGAGGAGGGAAGGGGGAAGAGAAATTGAACAAGAAGGAAAGAAATCAGCTACACAGGCACTAAGGCTATCGGTAAGTGGGCCCTTTACCTCGTCTTACCAGGGGACATTAACTCTCTGTCAGCTTTCCCATCTTTGACCCAATCCTCTAGGAGTGACTGTAACTAAAGATAACTGTGTTTCTGTGAAGATTTAATTCAATAACAATAGCTACAGATCCAACGGAAAATCATGATCAAAAGAAAGCAAACTGGCAAAGGTGCTGAAACTGTCATCATAGCTAAAACATGCCATCACCTTATCTTAAGGCAAGATCTACAAACAAGTAAAAGACATGAGAGCATCTCTCCTAAAAAGAGGTGGAGTAAAAATTCTTCCCAATGAAATGGCAGAGGTTCACTGTGCCAGAGAGGACTAGAGTTGTACTGACAACTGGTTGTCAGGCACTAATGTTCTAGACATCCTTTTTTTTTTTTTTTTTTTTTTTTTTTTTGAGACAGGGCCTTGCTCTGTAGCCCAGGCTGGTCCTGAACTCACTGTGGCACCCTTCCAGTTTCTGAGCATACTATCTTATTAGCCCAGTTCAGAATTATCACCAAATGCTCACTTAGCTTCTTCTGTTCCTGAACAGATTATAACCTTCTCACCAGATGCTGGCGACATGGGTCTCACACACACATTAAACAAATGTTTTGAGGCCATTCGCTAAAAGAAGGGGGCATGTGCCCCAGAGAGGACCTCCTCTCGCACGCTGTTCTTTTCAATTCCTCTAATGCTTCCATATTACCACATCTAATGCCAAAATCTCCTAACCATGCCTGACAAACACATCCACCAGAAGGAGATTCTAAAATCTGTAAACCAAAGCATCCATTACTGAAGACAGGTCAGTGGCTACTGTGCTTCTTTATATTCTTTCGTCAACAGGAACTTTTGTTCATTAAACTACACATCCGACACGATGCTCTGTAGTAGTATTTTCTACCATTACAGCAGCACTGTTCATGAAATAGATTTTTACTCTAAAACAAGGCTGATGCCTCCTCAGAAAGGCAACTAAGTCCACAGGAGGAAGAACATAAGGAAAACCCCTCCCTAAGAGGCACCCACTAAAATCTGACATAACTCACAACAGGTTATATCCTGGAGTCTTAAGTTTTCCATTCCTACATGTTATTCTCCTCTGGCTTCTTTTTAAGGATAATAGCTCAAAAAATAAAAAATGTTTTCCTTTTCATGCCAACAATAGTTCTCTTAAAAGTCTTTTCTATAGCAGAAGCAGAAATACATCTGCACTGAAGTTTTATGATTTTACTCTCCAATTCCTTAATGTAACCAGGCACAGAAAGACAAAACCTTAATGTTCCTGGCACATAGTCATTTTGTTGTGGTGGCGGTTGTTGTTTGTAACAAAAGTACTAAGCCCTAAGATTCAAGATTGAGTCCTGCTCGTTTCTAATCCTAAACAAACCACAACCAAACTTCCAATTTAATTCTAAACAGGTCTGTTCCGGGGACCTGTCAGGCCACGGGCTTTCAGTTTCACTTCCAGAGTGTCGGGTCACCCTGCTGCAGACACAGTTCAAGGAAGTTGGAGGTGACTCAATGCAGGACAAAAATAGCGAAGAATCTCTCATGATGATGGAAGAAAGTAAGGAACTCTGCAAGTGTCTGCCCTGACAGGAAGAGAGAGCTGTCAGGTTTGGGTCAGAGGCTGACTTAGGCAGGAGTCCCACTTGCTCCTCCAGGTGATCCAGTCCCTGACTCACTGAGTTTCCAAATGATAAACTCGGGGCTAGAGGAATGAAAGAGCGGTTAAAGAGCTTGCCTAGCAAGTGCAAGGCTCTGAGTTCAATTCCCCAGCACCATATAAGTGGGTGTGGTGGTACATTCCTGTAATCACAGCACTTGGGAAGCAGGGGCAGGAGGATTGCCGTGAGCCCAAAGCCAGCCTGGACCCCATAGTGAACTCAGGAGCAGCCTAGGCTACAAAGCAAGACCCTGTCTCGAAGAAAAGGAAAAAAACAAACAAACAAACAAACAAAAAAAAAACAAGACAAACTCAAAAGCACACAAAGGGGGAATTTGTGAATATAAAATAATTGGTTTAAGTTAAGAGAGTATTGAAATATCAAATGTCATATATTCACAAATTATCAGCACTTGGGAGGCTGAAGACAGGAGGATTGCTGAGTCCAAGGCCAGCCTGGGCTCCATCTGAGTTCAGGACCAACCTGGCTACAGAGCAAGATCCTGACTCAAAATTTAAAAAAAAAAAAAAATATATATATATATATACATATATATATATATATATATTTATGTTCACAAATTAAATTCTAATGTTTTTATTTTTGTTGTTGTTTTTGAGAAAAGGTCTTATTCTGTAGTCCAGGCTGGTCCTGAACTCAGTATGCAGCTCATGATGGCCTCAGATTCAGGGCAATCCTCCTAGCTCAGCCTCCCAAGTGCTGGGATTATAGATGTGCACCACCACACTTGGCTAATTTTTATGTGGTATTAGCAAATTGAAGTTAGGGTCTTACACGTGGTAAAAAGCCAAGCACTCTAACCACTGAGCTATGCCCTGAGCCCAAATTCTAATGATTTTACACATGAAATATATAATATTAAGATCTATAGCTCAATAGGGCTGGAAGTCTAGCTCCGGAACTAGAGAGCTTGCCTAGCATGTACAAGGCCCTGAGTTTGATCCTCCAGAACCATATTTTAAAAAGAATTTTCATGGCCTAGAGGCATAGCTCAGGGGTTGACATGCTCACCTAGCAAGCTTAAGGGCCCTAGACTCAACTCCCCAGCATGGTGGCATGTGCCTGTAATCCCAGCACTAAGAAGGCTGAGGCAGAAGGATCACTATGAATTCAAGGCCAGTCTGAGCTCCACATCATCTTAGACTACAAAGCAAGAAAAAGCCTGTTTAAAGAAAAAAATAGCTGAGCATGGTGGTGCATACCTCTAATCCCAGCACTCAGGAGGCTGAGACAGGAGGATTGCCCTGAGTTGAAGGTCAGCCTGGGCTCCATAGTGAGTTCAGGACCAGCCTGGACTACACAGTGAGACCCTGTCTCAAAAACAAATCTATGACTTAAAGTAAAGGTCACTAAACAATTGTAAAACATGCTCAGAAAACCACTCCCAAGAGTCACTAGTGAACATCAACAAATAATACAACTATGATATTTTCTGAACTATTTTCCCAGCACTCTGCATAGTGATTGAATCACACTGTGGTGTGTTTCCCGATAAACTTTTTTGATGTATCTGCTCACTACAGCTGTGTTTGAGACTCTCACAGCATCTCTTCAAGTCTCTAAAAGTCACTTCATTTGAGCATAATATGGAACAACCTTTTCTTTTATTCCATAAACTAATAGTAGACTTTTAAAAACTTGCACTCAGGATAGAAAAATATCTGCAGAAACTCAAAACTATAGGCGAAGTCAGACATGTCACTATGGAGTGAAAAGAGAACTAAACTTCAAAGTATAGGCGTCTTATTTTTTTGCTGCTGAGACACAATAACACTCACAATCAAGGAAGGAAAGGTTTATTTCAGCTCAGTTTCAGAAGTCAGTCTGTTCACAGTAGCAGGCAATGGTAGAAACACGAGGCAGAGGCTTAGCCAGACAGAACCATTCACAGCATGGGGGACAGGAAGCAGAGTGAGGGGGCAAGGGCAGAGCTGGTGCACATCCTTTGTCTTTCCCTGGTGATCATGATCCACCCTTCCCAGGGGTCAAGTTCCTACCATCTGCCCCTTCCTATCAGGCCCCACCTCCTAACAGCACATGAAATTCATAGATACTCCACAATATCCACATACACAAGGCTTTTAGGAGACATTCCAGATCCAAACCGTAACAGTAAGTGTCACACAGAATTCTGCTTTTTTAAAATTATGTCTTACTTTTGCTTTCAAAGTAAAAACTCAGCTACACAATCTGTAGACTTTGAACATCAATTTTAAATGTGATCTTTAACATTTCCCCATTTAAAATTAAATATCAAAAGTTGTCTGTGAATAACACAGCATGGCACAAACTGGAAAAATATAAGGAAGTTCTGTATGCAGGTTAAGAATTTTACTCTTAGGAAGAAGATGGACTTTGTGAAGAGGGGAAGGGAAAGTAGGGTAGTAAGATGGTAGAAAAGGGAAAGGGACACAATCTGCAAATAAAAGAATTAATATTGATAAAAGAATTAAAAATTAATATTTTTAAAAATTTTAAAAGGATTTTACTTCTAAACAAAAATAGGTATTTGCCTCTCCTCCTTCTTCAGCAGAGGCCAAACCTCTCGCAACCTGCGCCCCCTGCAAACAATTCTGGCGCCAAGATCACTCGCACACAATCCCAGCACGGTTCATCTTCACAGGGCACACCTCTGAAATGGTGCACGCCTCTGCAGCAGCCTGTGGTGACGTTTCACAGGCTTTATGTGCCCACCTGGGGGACAAACTGAAGAAACAGCTCCTAAATGAAAGATCACACAGTCTCATTCTAAGAAGCAATATATTATTAAGTTACTTCCAACTACAACAAGTTCTACTTAGGGAAAAAAAAGAGAGACTATTTGAAAAGGCATTACACAAAATAAACTCATCATAAAGAAAACCATTGGCAATGAAGCATAGAAGATCACAGTAGAGCCTTTTTGGTTGTGTCACTTCACAGAGACAAAGAGAAAAGTAACCATTTGAATTTCCAGATGACAAGGACATTGGCTAGAAAATCAAATTTGGCTTCATGAATGCAAATTCATTTCTAATGCTGATCTTATTTAAACTTAATGTAAGAGCATGACTATCTATGCATAAAAGCCTCTAAATGTGATTTATTTGGTAAAAAACCTAACTATTACACTTACAGCTCCAGTAACCAGCATCTAAAATGGTCAGCCACTCTACCAAGAGCCAGAGGGCAAACAAAGCCTGCTGATACAGTGTGCTGCTCACACCAACATGGCTGCCAGCCAAGGAGGGTTCCCTTTCCCATAAGGCACTGCACCCAGTGACTGTGAAGGGGAAGACACAGACACACATATATAAACAAGTAGGGAGATGGATGATAGACAGACGGACAGACAGGGAGAACATATGACAAGTAATAGACAGTAGATAAGTGACTGACAGAGAGTCGACAGAAGAGGATACACATATATGCAGTGGACAGGTGACAGATGGAAGGAGGAGAGAGGACTGAGGGCTTGCTGCCTCCAATAAATGCGAGCACTCTAAAGGGAAAAATAGCTAGATGTCCTACTGTCACTTAGTGAGCAGACTGAAGTTACACAGCATTAATGCACCACAGAAGAAATCACTACTGGCCCATGGCTTCTACAACAGTAGGGATTAAGCTAAGACTCACAGCACTGCTTCTGTGCTTTCAGTGCGTACAGCCTAGGTCCCCTTAAAGAGGAGGAGAAGTACTTAAGAGCCCCCCCCCCACACACACACACATATACAATGGCAGTGGAACGCACGCTTCACAACAAGTGTGGAACCCAAAACTTAAAGTAGCACGAGACACGAAGCAATATGAAATATTTCTAGTGGTCATATTAAAGCCACAGATAAAATTTTGTCAAAAATTTTTTCACATAGAAAAAAGTGAAGTCTCTCAGAAACAGTAGGTACTGAAATAATAGTATATGATGAAGAATTTGAAAGATACTGGAAGAGGTAGTCAATCATAGTTAGAGTAATAAAAGGCATATGAATCTCTACACCCAATGATCTACAGAGTAGTTTCTATTTATCAAACAAGAAACAACACAGCTAGACAAACAGAAAGGTGAAGATGAAAAGAAAGCCTAGACAACACTTCATCTTGCGCTATCTGTCCTAAAGGAGATGGCGTTTTATCACAAATTTTCTACAGTGACTCTTTATCCTAAAGGAAACTGTAACCTCAAGAAGCAAGGTTTCCGTGGGCAGCCCGAAAGCTGCCTCAAGAGGTGTCATTCACTCTGGAGAGAAAGCCACCGTGCTCTGACCTGTACGTTTCCCACCTCTTATGACAACTCAGACCTTTCTATGGGCCTGAGAGTCCTCTGCTTCTCTAGTTAATTGCAAAACTGGAAGATTTTCCCAGAAAGTATCATGGTCTTAGAATATAACCATATCTTTTTTGCTGTCAATTTTCACCATTTTATAATTATGCATTTCAAGTGTCCTGTGCTGATATGTATGTAAACAAATTTGATAAAAATACAACATACTTTTACATGACATAATGCAAATGAAAGAAACTTTGGAAGAGACTTCAGAAAATAATCAATCTGCTCTTTTGAAAGTGGCATGAGAAATGTTGTACATAAAAATATTTGACCTCATGACCACTAACAGAAAATAAAGCCAGTGCCAACAAAGACATAATTCTTCTGAAATATCTCTTTACAATCTAAAGCAATGGGGCAGGCAGACTTATTAGCACAACAAATATTAACTCTTCAAATAAGAAATCAAATTGTAAGAATGGCCTTTGATTATATACGGACCTATATCTCCTCATGACATGCTTAGCGGTATCTAACAGAAGAGAGGCGATTAGTAGAATATTTGACTCAAGCAAAGACGTGAATGCACCTGAAATAAATCCTCATAGTCCAGAGGAGAGAAGAAGGTCTCACCAAAACCAAGATAAATCAAAAACCCTTGCTTCAGAGCAGGTCTGACCTACCCTTACAACAAATGTTGTAAGGTCAAAAAAAAAAAAAAACCTAATAACAACAACAACAAAAAAAAATGCTCCTCAAATCCTACACTGGAAAGTGTCCAGCCCTGAATCAGCCCCACATCAGCCCCTGTCCATGAGGGTCTCCTGTTCACAGGCCATTCCTGCACCCATATCCCATCACGCATCTACTCACTGGTGTTCCCCTCCCCGCTCACTGCCAAGCAGTCAGCAGGAAATGTCCAGTCTACTAGCCACTTCCCTGGGAAGCCCCAGCTGGAGACAGCAGCTCTTCCCACAGACATGACACGGAGTGCTCATGAAGACTCCAAGGCCCTGAGCCAGGCAGGGAAAGATGAACGCCTGCTCCAAGATACACAGTGCTTTGCACAAACCCCATCACGTATGGCTGCTCTGTTCAGCTCATCTTCAAGAAAGCCAACTGTGTAGAACCTGCTGAGCTTCTAGGGCAATGGTCCCTAGCCCTTTTGGTACTAGTAACCCCTTCTGGTGATCTGAGCGGTGGTGGATCGCAGGAGGCACTCTAAGTGTCAGGGAGCCACTGCACATGCACACTAAGTTCTACTCACTCACCGCTGCTTGCCCCCTGTGGTGGGGCCCAGCTCTAAGCGCCGTCAGACTTGTATGTCAAGCACATGGTCCCAATGGCTCAATGGTGAGATTTGGCAAAGCCCAACATGCTATAATCTTTCACTTCATTATCTCAAAAGATAAAGTAAGAATTCATTCCCAGTTAGATTCCTTGAAAGCAAACGTGACATAGTCCTGGAAGACACTTTCAAATTAACATGAACTGTCACGTAACACAGAAAGCTGAGTGTGGCAGCACACAACTACAATTCCAGCACTAAGGAAGTAGAGGTGGAGGCACGAGAACTGCAGTGTGTTCTCGGCCTTCCTGGGCTACACTGTGGGCTCAGGACCAGCCTGAACTACAGAACAAGACCCAGTCTCAGAAAAATCTTTATAATATCAATATATAGTACATATTAACTACTTACAATATTAACAACTCTCCCATTTGAACAATAAGAATAGATTTTTGGTGAAATACAAGAGAAAAAAGATTATTTCTCTATATGAACTAAGTCAATTTTTATCAAGCCAAAGCTTATCAAAAATAGGCCATATATCCAATAGAACATACTTCATTATGTTGCATTATTTTACACTAATATATGAAACTTCAATAACAACATGGTGTCATCTTCTACTTGAAACAGAAACACTAATCTTAAGTTAGTACAGTTCTTCTCATGCTTTTACACATTATAAACTCAACATATTATATGAATATCTGTCCTCTGTTATCATCAATAAAGTATTTTTAATTCTTTTGATTTTATGCTTATTTCAATGTTAAACTTGATTCTCATGAGCAAAAGCCAGTGGGTTTCCTCGGCCCTATGGCAGGGAAACCTGAGCACAGGTCCCCATTTTAGAGCAAGAGACACTTGCTCTTCTGCTGTTGGCTGTGGACCACTCATGTCAGGTAGTCAACAGTCAGTGTGCTCTATGTGACCAGGTGAGACTTAGCTGACTTACAAGTTTCTAGTCAAGGCTAACTGCTGTGGTTTGCATTTGGCATGTACCCAGGTCTCATGTGTGAAGTACAGCCATGTGCTACTAAGAGGTGGAGCCTTAAAGAAATGTAAGAGCTATGAAAGAAAGTAAGAAGGTGGGCTTTGAAGGGAGGAAAAGAGCAGGGGGGCGGGAGGGGACAGGGATGCAGTATGTACATAAAAAAGGAATAGGGAAAGTTTTTTAAAAATGCTAAACTACTGAAGTGGTTTTCCTGAAGAATAACACTGGAAAAGAAAAGTTGAAAAGTTGGATTGGGGGGTGGGGATAAGAGGAGGGAGGTGCAGAAATGATCTGCTGCTTTTATTAAACTTTCATTTCTAAATTAAAAAGAGAGAGAGAGATGGGGCCCAGCTGGAAAGGGCAAAACACCAGAGTTTGACCTGGATGGGGCGGATCACTGGGACCTGGAAGGATACATGCTAGCTCCACCCCTTCTTACTTACTTGGCTTCCGGTCAGCTGTGCCACCAAGTCTGCCTCCAGTTACGCATCAGCCATGTGTTTCTGCTGTTACCAACTACCCATGAACAGACTGAGACCTTCTGAAACTGTGAGCTAAAGTAAACTTTGTCACCTTAAGTAGTGGATGTTGGGCATTTTGTTCCAGTGATGAAAAAGTAACTAAGACACTAACAAAGAAGACTTCAGTCGTAGGACTATTTCACTATAGATATTATTTTCAACACCATTTTTGGGAATCTTAATAAATATCTCTTCTCGTGAACTGTAAAACCATACCTACACTCTCCCAGATTTGCTTTTAGAAGATGAAGGGAACTAATGAAAGGTTCTAAGCTATTAAACTCATGTGAAACAGCCAGAAACTTTTGACCAAGTCCCCAACTGCAGCTCTTTACTGAACCTGAGGCCCTGAAGTTGCAAGGAGGCCAGCGCACAGCAGGGGACAAACATCTGCACTTCCTGCACTCCCCTCACCTAAGAATGAGTGCTAACTCAAGCTGGTGCTAACATCAGCCTACACAGTAAGGTACGCACTATATCCTATTAAATTACTTACACTCTTTTTGATTCTGCCAATAAGACTCAGACTCCAAAGACAGTCCTGAAATATAGCATAGTCTCCCCAAAGTTCAAAGTTCTAAGCTTTCAGGGAGATTGGCAATATATACACCTAACATTACTAAAAGAAAAAAAAATCATTCTTTTCCTTTTATATTCTCCAGTAAGCATCTAAGGAGATGTAATCTTTCCCTCTGGCAAGCAGATATATGAGGGAAAAAATAAGCTGATTTTTACCTCTACAACCAGGGATCTCAACTTCAGCACAAGAAGGCAATATAGCCTACCTCAAGAATGGCCCATAATTGGAAGCCAAGAGAAAAGATAGGAAATGACACGCAGGTGTCAAGAGAGATGCAAGCCACATCCCCAGGCCAGTACAAATGACCTCCGGGGCCGAAGGACCAGGAGGTAGGAGGTATGTGCCTGGTGAAAGACACAAATCTTCCAGCTAGAGAAAGGGAAACATTCATGAGCCAGTCACCGCTCCACGGGACATCTGCCTCCCCAGATCTGTCATGGAGGAGGGAGTTGGTCACCCAGAACCCGCAGCACTTTCCTACCAGGACAATTGAGAGTTTTAAAGAGACATTCACAGCCCCAAAGACTAAAGAAGATTTTCAAGGAAAATACATGGCAGTAAGTAGAAATCTATCATAAGAACATTCAACTTCTAAAACAGAAAAATCACAAAGCCTAGTGGCATTCCACACGTAAGTCCTTGTCCTTGGCACACAGGGTTTCTATGATCTCTGGCCAGCAAGGGCAGTGGCCTCGTTGTGGAATGAAACTAAACCAAACAACGAGGCCTGTCATTACTATCACATTGCAAGAGAATGGAAGGTGTGTGTTTTACATTATTACATAAAACTAGAAGGATAACAAAAGCATTAGGCCAAGCAGAAGACCTTTGAATTCACAAGGACTCCCTTCTGAGAGTTATGACCCCATCAGACAAATAAGGCCAAGGCTCTTCAGTTTCTTTGTATGACTACTAGAGTCTTTTCTGAGGGAATGACGCATCTATCAAAGCAGCCACACAACAGCGTGTGAGAACAGCACACAAAATGACAGGCATCTGTCAGTGTTGGCTCAGACAGCAGGTGTAGAGACTGTACAAGCCAAGTTCCTGTGCCTTTCCAGTTTAACCAATCAACATAAAATCTAGGGATCATCTCATTAAAGACCTTTCATCTCACACAACAGAAATATAGACATTCACAGAACAGTGACCATCACACACAATGCCACTAAGAGAGGCTGAGGGGGAGTGGTGGGTAATGGTGGATAATGGCCACCTCAAAATAAAAAGTAAAAGGTCTGGGCATATTACTCAGTGACAAAGCATTTGCCTACCCTGTGCGAGGTGCCGGGCTCAATCCCAGTATCACCAAAACAAAACAATCACTAAAAAGCAAATCATTTTACCCCTAAAAAATGCTTCAATAAAATTAACAAAACCGAACTGTCCAAACTATGTTCCTCTTCTTCCATCTCCCACAGCCCCCATGTTAAGTTACAGTCAATCTATCGCATCACATGAGTAGGCCCCTAGCCACCCCCCTCAAAAAAAAAAACCCTCTTTTCTCATAAGGTCCCACAAGAGTCAGGGATTACCTCTTCCTAGCATTTCTAGAGATGGTAACTCTCTATTATAATCTTATTTCGCTAAATCATATGGTAGGTTTCTTAGAAACTAATTTATTGGGCTAGCTCAGCAGTTAAAGTGCTTGCTCAGCAAGCCCAAGGCCCTGGGTTCAATTCTCCAGCTCCATTTAAACCGGGCATGGTAGCACAAGTTTGTAATCCCAGCACTTGGGAGGCTGAGACAGGAGGATTCTTATGAGTTTGAGATCAGCCTGGACTACAGGGAAAGCTTGTCTCAAAAAAAAAAAAAAAAAAAACACACACACACTGATTTATCACTACTACTATACAAAAGGCAGGGATTGGCTGGTTGGCTGGTTGGTTGTTTTTGAGACAGGGTCTCACTCTGTAGCTTAGGCTGGTCCTGAACTCACTGCAATCCTCCTGCTCAGCCTCCTGAGTGTTGGGATTATAGGCATGCGCCATCAAGCCTGGCTTACATGGTGCTGGGGAGTTGAACGAGGGTACTTACCACTTGATTTAGCCTGCTGAGCCATTCCTCCAGCCTGAAAAGACAGTTTTTGACTTCTCAAATAGATCAAATCCAAAACAGAACAAGAAAATTAGTAAGTAAAAAATGGGGAAGGAGCTAGATTTCTAAGGCGAAAAAATAGTGGAAACATTTAAATCAGTAAGATTTAACAGTAAAATAAGCTAAATTTATTTTTTTTTAAGAGAGGGTCTTACTCTATAGTCCAGGGTGGTCCTAAAGTCACTATTAGCCCAGGCTGCTCTCAAATTCACAGCAATCCTCCCATCTCAGCCTCCTGAGTGTTGTGATTACAGACATACACGACCATGCCCGGTTTATAAAGTGCTGAGGAATCGAACTCAGGGCTATTGCACTTGTTAGGCAAGTGCTCTAACCACTGTGTCATTCCTTCAGCCCTTCTATTTTGTTTTTGAGACAGGGTCTCACTCTGTAGCCCACATGAGTCCTGAACTCACTGCTAACTCAGGTTGGTCTTGAACACACGACAATCCCTTTGCCTTAGCCTCCTAAATGCGGGGATTAGAGGCAAGCTGACATCAGGCCCAACTTTAAATTTACTTTTATTACAATGCCAAAAATGTCAGTCACAAGTAAAAACAGAATTTGTAGAAACTCACAAAAAAAAAACCCTACAAATACTACATAAGGATAGGGTAGAAGTTAGAAAAACAATCATGTTAGTGTCAAAAGTCACTATGTCAAATTTGAAGAAACTATGTAAATCCTTTCACAGAACCAGAATCGGTCCATAATGAATATGACATGAAAAGACCAAATGTTAAGCAGGCAGTGGGTACTGATAACTAAATACAGCAGAAATTTTCAGAAAGAACCAAGCATTCAGCAACCGTGTGAGGAATACATATTTCTTAAAATGTTGCCAATTTATTTTTAATTTAAAAAGCACTGCACCACTCAATCTCTAGCATGAATAGAAAATAATTTTGGAAATTAACAGGTAGTTTGAACTGGGGAAAAAAAACCAGTTTCTCCAAAGAACACTTTAAATTTAGTATTATTGCCAGGCCAATTTCCAACTAGATTTCTCTCTGAAATTTAACACTGTGATCCCAAGGAACTTCTGAAATGTAGATTTCAATATGGCAGGAGCCACCACTGAGGTCCTTCCAACAGCTAACTACAAGAGTCACACAAGAACCAAAGAGAAAGGACACAGGAAAAGTGGAGGTGAGGAGTTGTTGGGGACACAGGAGGACACACAGCTGCAGTCCTAGCACTCAAAAGGCTAAGGCAGGAGGATCCCAAGCTCATGGCCAACCTGGGCTTTGTACAAAGCAAGACTCTGTCTTGAAAAATAAAAAGGCATAAAAATAATTAAAGAGAGCAAGAGAATAGCAAGAAGAAGCCTGAAAGAAAAACAAACACATGAATCCTTGGTTCGTGGGCTCCATGCAGCCTAACAAGATCGTAACTTTTACAATTACAATGGGTATAGCTATATTGTTTCTGATTACACCACAGGGTATCCCAGCATGGTGTATGAGGGCGACTACCTAATGCAGTGCCGGGGACAGCACAGTACCAGGACTGCCCCGCCTCCCGCACCCCAACAACCAGTGGACTCAAGACCCGGACAAATAAGACACTGCATGTGCTTATGCAACTTGGAGAGTAAAACACAGCGATCACCAACGATTGTAGTTCAACCTACCCACCCCTATGCAGGCATGAAGACAGGGCTGTACTGTTATTAAGAAGACCTGGAAGCTTTCTTATTTAATTATTACACTTGGGTGTGTGTTGTTTCATTTAATATTATATTGCAAATATAAAAAGGAAGCTTTGCTTCTTGGGTATGTTATATCATATATTCTGTATGCAGCATGGGAACTGCCCAGGAAGTGGCTACTTCCTTAGCTACTTTCTAGGTGCCCTGGGACAACATACCTCACATCCACAACTCAAGGGAGAAAAGATTTATTTTAGCTCCCAGTTTCAGAAGGTCTCAGTCCATTCATGGGCAGCTGGCAGTGACAGGAAGGTCTGGCAGAGAACAGCTGCTCAGGGCATAGAACCAGGGGCCTTCAGAAGAAGCTGGGGCAGGAGATTTTGTCCTTCCAGCCACACACCTGTAATCCACCACATGCCTACAACCCACCACACATGTGTAATCCACCTTTCCTAACCAGGCCCACCTCATAACCACATAGGAAATCCAACATGTCCAAATACATGAGGCTTTTGGGGAACATTCCAGATTAAAACAACACAGACAAACCCAAACTCCAGCAGTAGCTCATGCAGCATCAGCTGCAGTTCACAGCAACAGCCTGAACAAATGCTTCACTCACCCGCCTGAACCCAACCAATCTCTCCAACTGAATAATTAGAATATTTACTATTACATATTAATGATGGAAATGAATAACAGCAGCATTTGCATTAACTGTAACTGTGATCTTGGGAAGGTTATAAGAAGTAAGTAGGTTCCTTCACAAGGGTGCCTACAATGTAATATGCGACTTCTAACCCTTAGTATCAGAACTCATACAGCAGGGCATGTAACTTTAGAGCCATAATAATTTCAGTCACAGCCAGGAATGGTAGCCTAGCCTACAATGTCAGCCCTCTAGGAGGCTGAGGAAGGAGGGCCGCAAGTTCAAGCACAGCCTGGAAAATGCAGCAACTTAGAGAGACCATGTCTCAAAATAACAAATAAAAACAGCCCAATATGACAGCACTGGACTCAATCTCCAGTACCAAAAAATAGTCATAATCATAATAATTTCAGTCATTATTGGACCCTTAATTTGCAAGCTTCTGTGAATCAGAAATTATAAATTAACTATCTATATCTCTGCATTCTCTGAGTAAGGCGACCCTTGAAAGTCTTCTACATGACCTATATAGAAAATAAGTGTTTCAGGGCTAAAGGAAAATAAGTATATTAGCTGTTAAAGCACTTGCACTAAGTCAAGTGCTAAGTACCTGAGTCTGATTCCCCAGTACCACAGAAGCTGGGTGTGGAGGCACACGCCTTTAATTCTAGCACTCGGGAGGCTGAGGCAGGAGGACTGCCACGAATCCAGGGCCAGCCTGGGCTCCATAGTGAGTTCAGGACCAGCCTAGGCTACAGAGTGATACACCCTGTCTCAAAATAAATAAAGAAAGAAAAATTTTAAAAAATAAAAAAGAAAGAAAGAAAAGGAGTATTTCAACTAAATGCACCAAAAAAAAAAAAAAAAAAAAAAAAAAAGTCTTTCTTGTCCCTCTCCATGCCCAGCTCCACATTCAAGCCCCGTGACTGTGAAATACATACAGCCACTGGCTCCTGAGAAGCACTGTCTGCCGAGCTGGGCTGTGGCTCCACAGCATGGTCTATCTCTTACACCCGAACTGGCACTGTTGGGGCCACAGAAAACAATTGCTGGACGGACACAGGGACACTGCCCTCTGGCAGGCCGCCCTTCCCATTCTAAATGATTCTAAGTAACTCCAGTGTCAAATTTCTGGTGAGTCTGAATGGTTCAACTCAAAGAGACTTTATGTTAGGCTTTGCAAAATCCAGTCTCAAGATTTAATTATTTTCAGAAACAAAATAACTGTAATTCTTGTTAAGTGCATAGCAATTAATATGATGGGCTTTCCTCATAAGATATAAGGAAGCAGCTTCTTTTAAGAATATTTTTCAAAATGTTGTTTCCATTTCTTGCAATATGCAGGTTGTAGAATAACTTTTTTTTTCAATTATCAATATTCCCACCTCAGATCAAGCTCACTGGCTGCTGCACAAAGCCTAATTTTTAATACAAACACGAATGTCTCTTCTTGAGTTTCCAAAACATAGTGTACTCAAACCCTTACTCACAGGGGAGACACCTTATTCTGACCAGCGCTGACAGTGTCCCTGAAGACTCCACAGACGGTGTGAAGTATGCAGTATTTTTAAAGGAGCAGAATTGGAGAGACCTGCATGCCAATCTCTGAAGCTTTATGTACTGTGGTTTGGATCCAGAGTGTCCCCCAAAAGCCTCATGTACCTGCGAATTCTGTGTACTATTGGGAGGCAGGGACTGGCTGGATGGGGCTGGATGGGGCTGGATGCTTGGGGCTTCATCCGGAGGGGCATGTGTGGGTCTGACCCTTCCTCTAAGACTACGCCCTGTTCTTTCATGCCATGAGGAGCTCAGTCTCCAGCTCCAGCTCTGGCCCCACCATGAGATTCTACCATATCCCAGCTGTCCATGTGAGTGAATTGTGACCTTCTAAAACTAAATAAAAATAAGCTAAAAATAAATCTTTCCTCTTTAAAGTCGGGGATGTTGGGTACTATGTCCCACCAAAGAGAAAGTAACTAAGACACTATGTTTCTTCACACTGGCTGAGGTTTTCAATTCCTACAAGAGACTAGAGTGCCTAAGAGTTTTCAGGATCTTTACAATGACCTTGAAAAACTACACACTAAGATACCAGATCTCATTTCCATGTTGATATATTTTGTACATTTAATGTTGAGACAGAATTTGCTTTTCATTTCAAATGCAAACAAGACCCATTTAGAATATAAACTGATAGAATGTATGCTCATGAGCAATTCTTCATTTCTTGACATACTAGGTCAGAAACAAATGCAAAGCTGGGCCTGAGGGTGTAGCTCAACGATCAGAGCTCTCGTAGGAGGTGCAAAGCCCCAGCACCACATGCTAGATGGTGGGGTAGCCCATGCCTGTAATCCCAGCATGTGGGAGGCTGAGGCAGGAGGACTGTCATGAGCTCTAGGCCAGCTTGGGCTACGCAGTAAGTTCAAAATCAGCTTAGTTTAGAGAGAGATCATGTCTCAGAAAAAGGTGTAAGCCTTATTAGCAAGGCTAAACAAGACTTCAAAGACTGAATTTTTTAGCATTTTAAGAAAATGATCAAACAAACCACGTCCTTTACATTTCCTACAGCTTTCATCTTTAATTTATACAGGTATCCTTCTAGAAATACTAAGTGAAAATGCTTACTGCTGCTCACTAAGTCTTCTTGACACCCCTTTTCCAACTAAAGTCAAACTCCACATAATTTCTACTACTGGCATTTACACCGCAACGTTGCTTGCCATTTTCCTTTAAAAGAGAAGTCCTTACTAAGATCCTTCAATAAAATCTAGTTAAGTTAAGTCACTTACTGCAAACAACCCACTCTCACGGCCACAGGAACATGGGGCAGCTGCGAGGCCCACTTCAGCGTCACACCCTGGTAAATGTGCAGCATGCTACTGTGGTTTCCAATCAGCGTATTTATGTCTCCTTCAGAAACTGTGAGGGGAAGATGCAGACAGAAAGTCTCCACTTAAAACACCATATCATATCTCTATGGGGTTTGTAACACTACCTAACTCAAATAGCTTGGTTTAATCCATAGAAAAGTATGACTTGCATAGTATAATTAGCATAATTTATCAACTTCAAGCTACCAATATCAAAAAGAAAAAAATGCATTTAACAGACTTGAATCTAAAAATAATAGCCAGCATGTTTGGATTTCACCTAAGGAGTTTAAACTTCATTAACAGATGATCCATTTATGCCAATGATCTGCAGGGCATTCACTACAGCTGAGTCATTCTCTTGGATACAGCCACTCTGTGTCTAAGTCTGAGGTTTCCTCTCCTGAACAGGGACATGACAGAAAGCTGTTGCGTGCACTGAGGCCAACTTTGCAAGTCTTTTTGAATAAAGAAAATGACTGGCAAAACCCAATGTGTGCTCTCTATCCAACTTCTTCTCAACCTTTCAGCATTCATATATCCAAACTGTCTTTAATAACAAATGAACTTCCTAGATGTTTATGCATTTGAGTGTGGCTTTTCCTGATCCATTAAGAGAGCCTTGACATGTGAAAAGGATGAAAGAAAACTCTACACACCTGAGCAATATGGAAGGAAACAACTTGGGCTGCAATCCAGCTTCTTCATGAAGCGAATCTGTCCATTCTCCTTAAGGCAGAAAAAGTTTCTCTCACCAAGAATGAAAACAGAGGATGCTGACTGATTAAAAGACACAATACATATATCGAGGGCTTGCTCTCCGATGTTCAGAGTCCAATCAACCTGCAGAGCAAACCAAGATCAAGGTACCTGCTAAAAACCCAGCATTTCTATCATTTTCATATCAGTATAAATTAAGAAAATGTTTTACATCAAAGCCGAAATGCAACAATTGGCTATGCTCCTCCTTCGATTACTTGTGGGTGTGTGTGTGGGTGTGTTAGCTGTCGTGACATTTCTGGTGTTTTATACAGTCTAGCACCACTCTGTACCATTTCTAATTTGGTGGTATTAGCTGCTCAGTGGTTCAAAAATACTCATTAGACAGGCTGGGGTAATAGCACAATGGTTAAAGCACTTGCCTTGCAAGTGCAAGGCCCTGAATTCAATTCCACAACACATATAAACCAGGCGTGGTGGCACACCCCTATAATTCCAGTACTCAGGAGATTGAGGCAGGAGGATTCCTGTGAGTGTAAGACCGGCCTGGGCTACATAGTAAGTTCAAGACCAGCTTAGACT
The DNA here is from genome assembly GCA_004027205.1 of Ctenodactylus gundi. Taxonomy (NCBI): domain Eukaryota; kingdom Metazoa; phylum Chordata; class Mammalia; order Rodentia; family Ctenodactylidae; genus Ctenodactylus; species Ctenodactylus gundi. The sequence goes on from PVKB01001764.1 coordinate 123,301, forward strand.
ATAGAATGAGATCCTGCCTCAAAAACACAAAACAAACAAAAACCCCACAAATTAAAAAGAAAAAATGTCCACTAGAAAGTTACATTCTTCCCTGAAAAATCTTCTAGAAGAAAGTTATAATGGGGTGATGAGAGTATGGGTGAAGGTTGATAAAGGATACTAAGATCGAGATAGAAGATGTCCAGTATGCTAGCACATAATAGGGTGTCTGTGGATAACAAGAACATATGTATGTTTTCAAAAGCCAGAAGAAAACATTTTAAATGTTTTCCTCATAAAGAAATAATGACTGAGAAGGTAGATCTGTTTATCCTGATTTAAACACTGTATAATGTACACATGTATCAAAACATCTCGATAGCCTAGTAATATGTCCAATATTTATATTTTATGTGTCAGTTTGTAATTCTTTAAAATACTACTGCATTTATTTTTTAAATCAAGCTTAATAATCAATAAAAACATAGCCAATATTGTTACATATATGGTACACTGAAATGAAGGTAACTTCAGGACAAATCAGAATGTAATAAGGAAGCTGTTACAGCAGCACGGAGTCCCCTATGCAGAAGAGTGCCCCAGGGCAGCACCCCAGCAAACCCAGGCACAACGGAGCAAGTGCCTCTTAAGTGATGAAGGCATTGCTGGGACACAGACATGCGGCAGCAAAGCTCTTGGAATTCATCTTCTAAGTAATCAGTATTTCTAAACCAAGAAGATGAAAAAGAACAAAGACATACCATGTGGCAACGGCAGCAACATGGCTTCATAAGTAAATAAATAAGAGAAATAAATAATAAGACTGTGCTCAAAGTTAGGCTGCAACCAACAAATAATGAGCCAAAGAAAACACACAAAAATTGCATTACACACACAAATGGATTTCTGGCCATTGAGACATAATTTTAGTTATTCATCTACCTACTTGAGATATTAAAGAGCTGGTACGGCCTAATTCTGAGAGACAAAATTCCAAAGACAAGCAAATCAAGTTTCTGAGCCCATAGTTCAATACATACACAGCAGGGTTTGGATCTGGCATGTCTCCCAGAAGCTTCACGTTTAGAAGGTGACTCAACCATAGATATTAATGCATTGATTTCCTGTGCTGTTAGGAAGTGGGGCCTGGACTGAAGAGGTAGATCTTTGGGGAAGGTCACTGGAGATTGACACAGAGGGGGTAGATCACTAGGGTACAATCCAGGAGAGAGTCACTGGGGTATGACCCAGAAGCAGTGGGTCACAGAGGCATGACCCAGAAGGGACAGACCACCAGGGCAAAAACCAGCAGAGGTGTATCATTGGGACACAAACTGGATCACTGCAGCATGAACTGGAGGGGCTGATCGCTAGGGCTTGACCTGAAAGGGGATATGCTGAGAGGATATACACTAGCCCTACCCTTTCCCACTTTCTTGGCTTCCTTGGCATCCTTCCTCACTCTCTTGGCCATGCTGAGAAAAGCCTCTGCCCGGCTAGGCCTCCACCATGTGCTTCCACCATTGCCAGTCACCCATGAATGGACTGAGATCTCCTGAAACTATGAGAGCTAAAATTCCCTTAATTTATGGATGTCAGCTACTGTGTCCCAGCAATAAAAAGTAACTAAGACAGCCTCTAAATACTTTTGTGACCTCTTCCTTAGGAAAACATGCCATATTCTGAATGAACAAGTCTCATGAAACATGAAGGGTGATGCAAGGCCCTGACACCCAGACGGCAAAGGCCAGTGATCTTTGGAAGCAAAAAGCAATAAAAGCAAAGAAGGTGAGAGGTCTAGGGTAGCCTCAGCTGTGGGAGGGTCTTTGGGCCAGGGCACACAGAAGGGACCCAAGGAAGAGACCACAGACCCCTGAGCTGTGGGTATGGACTTTTACAGTCTGAGGTACCCAAGGCAGAGTCCACAGGACCTCATACCAGTGAGGTCACATAAAGACAGGACTCTGGGAACATGCAGAGTGCACCCACAAATAAGTCAGCTGAGAACCTGTCTGGACACTGACACAAAGAGACTTGGAAAGAAGCCAGGCCAGGTGGCTCATGTCATGTAACATGGCCTTTTATTTTGTCATCATCAACCTCAGTGGCTCTCCCTGCTGAGGAGCACTGTTGAGATCAAAATGTGGTACCAGCACAGAATTTCATGAGCCACCACTGGCACTGAAGCTCTTGTACAGGACCGTCACCATAAACTGTATACAACTTTTCATTAGCTCAATACACATTCTCCCCTGTACGAAAGTAAAAGAGTAAAATACAGCAAAATTGCATGGTTTGGTCTTCCATCCTCAATCTGCTATAAAATCTTGACAACTCAACCAAATCATTCAATTTTCTTTTTAGAATGAAGCTAGAACTGCCGGCTGTCAAATGACACAGCAATAACATAGAAGCAAATGACTCTAGTACTTCCAAAAATGAACTAGTGCTATCTCTTGCAAAAAAGAATCATAACTTTCCAACAACCCAATAGATTTGCCTATGAAAGAGGCATTTTTAAATGTTTTCCTTTTCTTTTGTTTGTTAGTAATCACTTCAGTTAAAAGTGACCTCAATGGGACAACTGCAGCCGTAGCCTTACACTCCTTGACCTGAGACACCTCAGACACAAACAGGCAACAAGAGCCTTAGGTCACTGGCACTGTGATTATACAGACAAGAGAAATGGCTAACCAACATGCTTCAATTCTCTTTGCAGGAATTCTTACTCTTGCTAATCATCCGCAATTATGCACCATTACCAAACTCTTTATAAGTGAAAAGGAAACCTTACAACTAGTCTTTTTCCAGAACCAAGTTTTTGCTGCTCCGTCTCCTGCCTTTTATCTGCGTCGGTGGCAAAAGCCAGGACTTGGTACCTGCATGAGAGAGATGGGAAAGTACACGTATTTAAAAGTTTAAAAGCATGGAATCTACAAACATTATGATATTTATTTTAGTTTTAAAAAATGCCCCCAAATCCAAACTGTTACAAATTTCTTTATCACCGCAGTTTCACATAGTCTTATGGCATTGAGTCCAATAAGAATTTAATCTCAAATTTTGCAGCTTTTAAAACTAACATAAGTACCAGTGGGTACTTCCTCTGTTTCTGAGAGCTGGCACCAGGATCTAGGTTTGGTGGGCGGTTTGAAGTGTGAGGTTTAATTATTGGGCATTTTGGAGACTTTGGGATTTTGATGGCTGGTGTCAGGTGACATAGTGACATACTTGTTACTAATCCCTGTCACTCGGGAGCACTGAGCCCTATCAGAGAAAGCACCTGGGTAAATTTCATCTACTACTAATGACAGGCTGAGGCGCTGAAGGGCTTGTTGAACTGAGAAGGATGCTGCACGCAGCTCCATGGAGGAGGACCTTCAGGGAGCAGAAGGGCTTCCAGACACAGTTCTCACACTTGGAGGGCCACCCAGAGGACAGCCAGAAGAAAAGGGAGGAAAGCCCTTCACGTACATGGAGAACGGAGATGCAGGGACTTCAAATGGCCAGAGCCTCACCTCGCGAGGAACACATCATCCTTTCAAAACATTCAATTAGCCGGATGCAGTGGTTCTGTCCTGTCATCCCAGCACTTTGGGAGGTTGAGGCAGGACAAGGTCAAGCACAGTCCTGGGCAACTAAGCAACTTAGTGAGCTTCTGTCTCAAAATAAAAATAAAAAAGGGATGGGATGTAAGCCAAAGTAAAGGCCCTGGGTTCAATCTCTAGTACAGCAAAACAATAAAAAAATTAAGTTCAACAACTCTACTCTAGGATATTTGCTATTTATGAAGGAAGGAATCGGTAGCTTCTGCAAGGGTGGAGACAGAGGAGGTGCATGGCGGGACTGCTTACGCTACATAATACAACGTAAATCATATGTAAATACTTTTATCCTGTATTGTTCAGAAAATAATGACATAGAAAAAAGTCTGTCTGTATTCAGAACACATACAGGAGAGTGAGGGGAACAGGGAGTGCCGGGAGCGAGGGGAGCAAGGTCCCAGGTGTGGAACTGGAAGCAGTACAGGCACAGTTCACTGTCTTAGTGATCCTCACAGGCAGGGCAGAGGAAACAGGAAGGAAGATGTCCCAGTGTGGACACATGGTTAAGAGAAGAATGGCACCATGGCCTGCTGCCCAGCACGCCATACACAACAAAAATATCTTACCTCTAAACAAAAGAGCTCTCAAAGTCTGTCCCTGAATTAGAGTCACTCATGTGCATTTAAAGGATGATTTTCAGAGAAGGGTTTTCCCCAAACCTATTCAATAAAAATCTCAGGAGGATCTGGAGGAATAGCACAGTGGTTACAGTGCTTGCCTGGCGAGCACAAGTCCTGAGTTCAATTCCCCAGCACCAATATAAAGCCAAGCATGGTGGTACATACCTGTCATCCCTGCACTCGGAAGGCTAAGGCAGGAGGATTGCTGGGAGCTGAAGGCAAGCCCAGCTACAACGTGAGTTTAGGACCAGCCTGAGCTATAAAGAGAACCCTGTCTCACAAGAAAAAAAAAAAAATCTCAGGAACTGGGGATCTGTAAATATGCATTAGGACATTCTTACCCACATGAAAGTTAGTCTGGGAACCAAAGCCCCCACCAGCTCCTATTTAAATATAATTGAGCTAAATGTATAGTAATTAACTATGGAGGTGCAGCACAGTGGCACAGACCTGTCATCCCAGCATTCTGAGGCAGGAAGATTGATAAACTAAGCCCAGCACTGGAAATTTTGTAACTCAGTCCCAAAATCAAAATTAAAAGTGGGATGTTAATGTAGGTCAATGTTAAGGCCCTGGATCCAAATAAATAAATAAATAAAACATTGGTATCAAAAGTGGACATAAATTATGTCCTTAAAGCTCATTCCATTAGCTGATTATATTCTATTAACTATAAGTGGATTTAATGAAGCTTCAAAAGAACAAATCTACAATTTTCTTTTCCCTTTTTTTTTTTTTTTTTTTTGTTTTTTGTTTTTTGAGACATAGTCTAGCTCTGTAGTTAAGGCTGGTCCTGAGCTCACTATGTAGCTGCTGGCCTTGACCTCATGGCAACCCCCCTGCTTCAGTCTCCCTAGTACTAGGATTACAGGCATGTATCACCCATACATGGCTAATTTTTATGTGATGCTAGTGGATGAAACCCATGCCTAATGCATGCTGGATAAGCACTCTACCACTAAGCTATGCCCCCAACCCAAACCTACAGTTTCTGCGCACCTGAACTGTACCAGAGAATCACTTAATTCAGTTTATTAAGCTGGAAAATATGTAAGTACAAAGTCCTCTGGCATGTCACCACACCACAACAATCACACATATATTGCATTTCTGCCATTGTTTTTTTGTTTTGTTCGTTTTTAGTTTTGTTTTTTTTTTTTTTTTTTTTTTTTTTTTTTTTTTTTTTTTTTTTTTTTTTTTTTTTTTTTTTTTTTTTTTTTTTTTTTTTTTTTTTTTTTTTTTTTTTTTTTTTTTTTTTTGAGACAAGGTCTCACTTTGTAGTCCAGGCTGGTCCTGAACTCACTATGGAGCCCAGGCTGCCCTTGGACTCTGCAATTCCCCTGCCTCAGCCTCCTGGATTATAGGCATGCACCACCACACCCAGCTTATGTGGTGCTGGGGAATCAAACTCAGGTACTTAGTGCTTGACTTAATTCTTGCTAGGCGAGCGCTTTAACTGCTGAGTCATTCCTCCAGCCTCACTTCTGCCATTGTGAAAGCAATTCTCATTGTGGATAAAGGAACATCTTTCAGTCCTACATGGGATGAACTGAATGGGCTGGTGAGCAGGGGACGCGCCACAATCAGGACGCCGTAGGCTTTGTGGAATGTGCCACAGTTGGGAGGCCATAAGCTTCTGGGGGACTTGCCACAGTGAGGACAGCACAGGCTTCCGTGCGACATGCCCCAGTGAGGACTGTGCAGGCTTCTGTGGGTTGTGCCAACCAAGGGCAGCACAGGCTTTGGTAGATGAGGCTCACATGTGAGGAAATTTGCCCACTGTTCCTTCTTCCAACCTCCTATGGTTATCACCACATTAACTTCTATGTACATAATTCTAAGGTGATTAGTGGTGGAGCTGTGGCACAGCTCACTAGGGAAAGTGCTTGCCTAGCATGAACAATAACTGGGATTTAATCGCCCCATACTGCATAAAAATTATCCAGGCATGGTGGGGAGCCTAAGGAAGGAGAACTGCTGCGAGGTCAAGGCAGGCAGCCTCGGCTACATAGTGAGCTCAGGACCAGCCTGGACTACACAGAGAGACCCTGTCTCAAATAAAAAAGTAAGTAGTGGAGCATCCACCCTTTGAACTCTGCTGACTGAAACCTGCACAGGACACCACGTGACAGGAGGCAACACACAGAATAGGCAGACAGCTGAAAAGTAGGCCTCCTCAGTACTGCTTAAATAGTGGCAGGCTATAAACTACACAGATAATCTTCTTTCAGAATGACTATAATTTCTTACCAGTAGCAATGCGAAAAATCACTCACCCCCCTCAGATAAGAGGCACAGGTGTTTTGAGAGAACACAGCATGATGGTATGCTACCCCTTCACTCTCGCCTGTGAGCACATATTCATTGCTCTCAGAGCTTTAAGCTGCAGGCACTTTCACTTTCGAAGGGAAAGCTACATGGGAACGGGAAAGGGAAGTAAAAATGGTCCAAACACAACACATACATGTACCAATTCTGCAATCTCAATGTAATTAATGTAATTATGCATCGCAAATACATAGTAACAAAAAATAATTTGGGGAGGAAAAACAAAGGGAAAGCATGCCACATATTATACATAATACTGAAAACTGGGGGTTGGAGGAATGGCACAATGGTTAAAGCACTTGACTAGTAGCGCAAAGCCCTGGGTTCAATTCCCCAGCACCACATAAGCTGGACATAGTGGCTACTGGTGGCACATGCTGGTAATCAGGAGGCTGAGGCAGGAGGATTGCCTGAGGCCTAGGAGCTCCAAAGTGAGTTCAGGACTAGCCCGGGCTACAGAGAAAGACCCTGTCTCAAAAAGAAAGAAAGAAAGAAAGCAAGCAAGCAAGCTAAAGATACAAATTTTATACCTGTTGCCTGATTAATTTATATTTTCTTTCCACACTTCCCAAAATCATGCGGCCAAAAACTATCACTCAGGAGTTCACATGGTATGTTGTTTAGATGTTGAAAATTCTAAATGTTCCCATCTCAAAGACATCAATAAACTAACTGAAGACACTGAAGCCCTCCAACTCTGTTTGTTTTTTCAGCCTGGATTTCTCTTCTCTGTTTTCTTGGTGAAAAATAAATATACAACTAAGAATTGCTAGCAAAAAAAAAAAAAAGACAAACTTTTACTAGGGGCATTTTCAGACTTCACATTGGTTTTTTTGTTTGTTTTTTGAGACAGGTCTCTCTCTGCAGCCCAGTCTGGTTCTGAACTCACTATGGAGCTCAGGATAGCCTTGGACTCAAGGCAATCCTCCTGTCTCAGCCTCCCGAGGGCTGGGATTACAGGCATGAGCCACCACGGCTGCTTTATGTGGTGCTAGGGAATTGAACTCAGGTACTTAACATTTGCTAGGCAAGTGCTTTAACAGCTGAGCCCTTCCTTCAGCCTCCATATTGTTCTTTTAAGAAATAATTAACAGGACTGGAGGAATAGCTCAGAGGTTAAAGTGCTTGCCTACCAAGTGCCAAGTAACCAAGTTCAGTTCCCCAGCACCACATAAACTGGGTGTGGTGGCACACACCTGTAATCCTAGCTCTCAGGAGGCTGAGGCAGGAGGATTGCCATGAATTTGAGGCCAGTCTGGGCTACACAGTGAGCTCAGAATCAGCCTGAAAGACAGAGAAAGACCCTGTCTCAATAAAGTAGTGAACACTAATGACAATACATGTATTTCGGGTCAGTAGTCTGCCAATGTTATATGCATTCTTTTTCTTATAAAATAACTCCATCATGCATATTGTGGTTTGCATCTGGAGTGTCCCCGAAAAGCTTCATGTCCCTATGGATGCTGTGTACTGTTGGGAGGTGGGGTCTGGCTGGAAGGGGCTTGAGCTGGAGGAGTGTGTGCTGGTTCTGCCCTTTCTCTCTGACTGGGCACTGTTCTGCCACTCCATGATGAGCTCTGTCTCCAGCTGCAGCCCCACCATATGATTCCATTTCTAGCTACCCACCTGTAAAGGGACTGTGACCTTCTGAAACAGTGAGGTAAAACAAATGTTTGCTTCCCAAAGTTGTGGATATAAAGTATTTTGTCCCAGCAAACAAAAAGTAATTAAGATTGAAATTGGTACCAGAAAAGTGGAGTCGTTGCTGTGACTACCTGACCATGTGGTTTAGAAGCTTCTGAAAATGGTTTGTGAAAGGAGTTTGGGAAGGTCTGAGGATGTAGGCTTAAGAATCCTTCTAGGAATGCTGTGAGTGGAGCCTGATAGGAGCTCAGAATGAAAGAGAAAATTTGATATCAACAGATCAAAAGGTAAAAGCTAAGCAGTCCCCTGTCTGTTTTCGGGACAAGGTCTCATTCTGTAGCCCAAGCTGGCTTTGGACTCAGGACAATGTTCCAGGCTCAGCTCCCCCAGTGCTGGGATTACAGGCATGTGTGACCACACCCAGGTTTTTATGTGGTGCTGGGGAACTGAACTCACTGCCTGGCGTTTGCAAGTGCTTAACTGCTGTGGCATTCCTCTAGCCCCCAGCCCCCTGTTTAAATCAGCCTCTGTAATATTATCTTGCTAAACAAATGTTTAAGAACTTTGCCTAGTAACTTCTAACTGAACTTTTGTAAAACCAAGTTAACTTGTGCCTCCTGCTTCTGTAATCTTGCCTGCTGCAGCTATTTCCCCTCCCTCATCCTGAGAGGCAGAAAATTCCAATGTCTGAGATAGGACCTGCTGGAGGGAGTGTTCCAGCACCTATACACACCAGCAAAAATCCCTGTTCTACTTTATCTTAAGTAAACTTTGGACATGCCTGAATGACCTTACTGCATCTTAGTTCTGTAAACTCAATTCTCATTCATGGCCTTATTAATAGAGACAGTGTGACCTTGTCAGTAACAAAACAAAGCACACAAGCAGACTCTGGTGCCACTTTGTAACTTCAGACTGTAACTTTGAGGGTCACTCCCCAGCAGTTTTAAAGTAGCCAGTCACCCCTACCTGTTACTATAACTATGTACAAGAGGGAGCCCTCCATTGTTCTAGGCTCCCAGTTTGCAGAGTTAACTGCTCTGGGCCTACTGGCTCAATAAACTGAGCTCTCTGTTCCTTGGAGTTTGTGCTTGGACTTTTGGTGATCAAATTTCTGCAACAAGAATACCAGAGTGCTGATGGAAGTGTGGACTAAACAGGCCAGGCTCAAGAAGTTTAGACGGGAAGGAGAACTATACTGGCAAGTGGTCTAAAACCCTTGAGTGCTACACTGGCAGAAAGTTTGTCAGCATTTTGCTCTTGTCTGAAGCTGAGATTAAGGGCGGTGGACTACTTAATATGGTGGAGGAAATCTCAAGGCAGCCTGATGTCCAGGCTGTCACATGGTTACTGTTCGCAGCTTTTATCCAACTCTACGGCGAAAAGTAGGAAAAGTGGCAAAGAAAAACGATCTAAAAGTTAATAGTTTTGCCATACTAAAAGGGCTGTTACAGTGGTAGGGCAGAAGAGCACGGGGAAGTTCAAGAGATTTGCATTAAAAAGAAGTCAAGTACTTCCGATGGAAACTGTAGGAAGGGTATCTCAGTTTCTTACGAAAGTCAGCAAGATCCTACTCTTTACCAACTGAAGAGTAAGAAGTCTGAGAAGTATGCCCCAGGGCAAAAAGGAAAAAGCGGCTAGAGTCTAGCTTCCTGGACTTCATCATCTAAAAATTCACAGGCTTCTACAGTATTTGTCCAAGGAGGCCAGGCTACTGCTCAAGCCAGCGGTGGACCCTGGTGCTGTCCACCCAGGCTTGCAAAGTGCAAGAGTTATAGAGCTAGAGAAGTTTCCAGCCAGATCTTAGAGGAAGACCCTGCTCAGAGGCCAGGCAATGCACCTGAGAGGGCAGTGGGAGAAGCTGCAAAGTGCAGTGGCAAGAGTTCCACCATGTTAGGTTTTCCCACGTCTTCTTTGCCCTGTCGCCTTTCCTGTGTAGCTGTCTCAGGATCCAGTGACCCACCTGCTGATACCCTGCCCCAGTCTGCTATTGGAAATATCCCCCAGCCCAACAGACACAGGCACCAACTGAAATTCAAATCACTGCTAGATTCTTGCCATTATACTGTTCTGCAAAACTACTTTTAATCTTAACCCCTTTCCTTGGTTCTTGTAATCCTTCCCATTCTTGTGGTTTTTTTCCTTTGTAAGTCTCACCTATATTCACTTCAGGGACTGAGAATTCTTTGGGGCATGAGCCCGTACTCAGTCACCAGCTCATAGAAGACTCCTAAATTTTCCTTTAAAACTGGTGCTTCTCCTGTGTACAACAGAAGGAGAAGCCAAAAGTGCAGTGGAGACCCTGAAACTTGGGAGATCCAGGAGTATGGACTGTTCTCTGAGAAAGACTGCAGACTGTGGGCAGGGCCAGCCCAGTGTTGAGAAGATAGAGGGTGCAGCCCATGGCAATGGAGTAGGAGCAGGACCACCCAAGTTCTTGGGAGTTCAAATCTCCACAGTTTCCCCTGGTGCTGGGCTCAAAGCTATAGGATTTAACCCTTGCCCTGTTGGATTTAAAACTTGTTTTGGTCCAACTGCCTTTTATCTTCCTATTCCTTCCTTTTAGAATGGGAATGTTTACTCTATGTCATTGTATGTTGGAAGTGCTTAACTCTGCTTTTCACAGGAGCTCAAAGCTGAAAGTTTGCCTTGCATCTCAGAGACACTGAACTTAAGACTTTTCCATAACTTAAGATTTTGGAAACTCGTAGAAAAGGATGAACCATATTTTGTATAAGGTGGTAGACCTGAGTCTTGTGGGAGCCAGTGGCAAAATGTTGTGGTTTGGATCTGGAGTGTCCCCCAAAAGCCTCATGTACCTATGCATACTGTGTACTGTTGGGATGTGGGACCTAGCCAGAAGGGGCAGGTGCTTGGAGCTTGACCTGAAGGGGTGTGTGTTGGTTCTGCCCTTCCTCTCTGACTTGGCTCTGTTCTGCTACGCCATGAGGAGCTCTGTCTCCAGCTCTGCCACATGATTCCATTTCCAACTGCCCACTCACAAATGGCCTGTGACCTTCTGAAACTGTGAGCTAAGATAAATCTTCCCACCCTAAACTTGGGATGTTGGGGGCTGAAGAAATAGCTCAGTGGGTAAAGTGTTTCCCTAGAAAGTTCCAAGTACCTGAGTTCAATTCCCCAGCACCACGTAAGCTAGGTGCAATGGCACATGTCTGTAATCCCAGTACACAGGAAGCTGAGGCAGGAGGATTGCCATGAGTTCAAGGCTGCACTAAGCTACATAGTGATTTCATGACCAGCCTGGACTAGAGTGAAACCCTGTCTCAAAATAAATAAATTAATTAATAAATAAAGTTGTGGATGTCAGGTACTCTGTCTCAGCAATGAGAAAGTAACTAAGGCAGTACACCTCTGTATCTGGATTTCTTCACTGACCACTACCTGTTACCACCAAAGGTATCAGGGAACTCATGGTAAGTCCCATGGGTGGTGCACACTTAATCCTGTTACAAGCATGTCAAGGTGAGTGTTACCACCTCCCTCAGACCTGGATGAGGATACAGACCCCCAAAGAGCTAAACAGTAAATACTAGACTCCTGTGAGGACTGTCCCTTTCTACATACATGATCTGAAATCACCACACTATACTGCCTTTTATTTATTTTTTATTTTTTAGAGACAGTGTCTTACTCTGTAGTCCAGGCTGTCCTCATATTCAGGCAATCCTCCTGCCTCCCAAGTGCTGGGGTTACAGGCACGTGGCACCACGCCAGGCTAGTCTTTATAGTGCCCACTTATGCCACCTTGTACTACAGAATGATGGGCTCCAAGTCATCCCAAGTGCATTTCATCAAGAAAGTAGGCTGTGGTTCACTTGTTGGAAAAGAATTAATCAGCAACAATTACACCAAGGAAATTATAATTCCAAAGATGGGCATATGAACTCACTTGTAGCTTTCCACCTGTCGGCAGGAAGAAACAGTGAGGAAGGAGTCGGTGCGAGCACTGTAGGCCAGGGGGCCGGGCAGGAGGAACCCAGGGAGGAACCTCCCAAACGCATAGCTCTCCTGCTCGAACACCATCAGCATTCCGTCCACAGACTGGATGCAGATTAAGTCCCGACCTAAAGAGGGATTAGGAGAAATGAGACAACTGGTTCCTTTTAGCAGTATGTTCTAATTCACCATTATCTAACACAAATACATAGTGGTTCATTTTTTTCTCAGGGGGCAACCCCATGGTAGCTTAAATCTTAAATTATACCTAGAAGCTACAAAGTGAGATTCTATATATATAAAAGAAAGGATTAAATTACAGCTGGGCCTGATAGTAAAAGCCTACAAACCCAGCACTTGGGAGGATGAGGTAGGAGGATTGCAAGTCAGAGCCCAGGCTGGGAAGCCTGCAACTTAGCCAGACCCTGTCTCGAATGAAAAATTAAAAATGACTGCAGATATAGCTCAATGTGAAACAGGGGCCAGGGCAGGGCAGCCGGATGGCACAGCACAGACTCAGTAGCCATCCTGGGATCCCCACCCCCAGCACCCAACGCGCGCGCAAGCGCGCACACACACACACACACACACACACACACGTTTTCTCTCTCTCTCTCTCTCTCTCTTTATCTCTCTCTCTCTCTCTCTCTCTCTCTCTCTCTCTTTCAAGATCAACCTACACACTCATAAAAGCCACAGTGTGAGGCAGCAGAAAGAGTAAAAAACCCACAACTAAAAATATGAACCTCTGGCTTCTCTGCACCAGAGGACCGACTGCTCCCAGTCGGTCAGGGTGAACTGTAATACCCTCAGCTTTTAATGTGCAGAGATAACGTGCTGGCAGACGTAGCAATCACTGCAACAGTGATGAAGACCTCCATGACACAGTACAGTACCCCTAGCCTGGCCATGACTCTGCACGTTCTGATAGTGTGATTCATGCATTTTACAACCTCCTGCAAACTGTTTTTGCACAGGAAAAACTGTCTCAGAGAAAAATTAAGTCCCTCAGCCACAGATAAAAGGTCAGTGTTCTGATTGTGACAGCCCACACTTACCACACCCAGAAGTCCTGCATTACCTGCCTCATGTCATTTGGGTATCAGCAACAACGTGTATTTAAGACGAAGTCTCACTCTGTAGTTCTGGCTAGTCCTGAATTCACTATGTAGACCAGGCTCGCCTCAAGTTCTCAGCTATCCACCTGCCTCAGCATCCCAAGTGCTGGACCTATAGGCATGCACCACCCCACCCTCCTTGGGTGGAGCTGAGGATGCGAACTCAGAGCTTTGTGCTTGCTAGGAAAGCACTGTAATCACAGAGCTATGCTTCCAGCCCCATCAGAAACAATCTTATGTATAGTACACTTAAATTTAAAAGACTGATTATGATTGAAGAGAAATAAAATTGCATAGAAATAAAAAAATTTATTATTATATTGGACTGAGGACAATTGTACAGTGGGGCAATTCTCAAAAGGAACTCATACTGCCTAGGGATGCTTCTGGGTTTGGTTCTGCTTCTGCTGCTGCAGTTATTGTTGTTTTCAAAAAGAATAAGGAAATGATGACAACAAGGAAGATTACCATGCCCACAGCACAGACCTGTCAGCCCAGCACTCTGGGAAGGTGAAGCAGGAGGCAAGTCCATCCTGGGTAACTTAACAGTTTAGCAAGACCTTATCTCAAAATCAAAAATAAAAATAGGCTGCGGATATAGCTCAGTGCAAACACCCTGAGCTCAATCCTCAGTACCACAAAAACAGAGAAAAGAAGATAGCAGAGCAGATTTCTAGTAGTTAATTACTTCAAGACGCTTCAGCCCATCCTGGTCGATACAATATGTGATTGGTAAATTTTAAACATTCTGAGATGATGAAGCTGAGGAACCTATCAACAAAACCTGTCTGAACTCCTGAAAGTGCTCTTCAGAGAAACGAAGGTCATTTGTATTAATGCAGCTTGGAAAGGACTCTCACAAAGTGCAGATTCTTTTATTTTGCATGGTAGTTCGTAGTCACTACTTTTATTTTTTTATTTATCTGTTTGCAGAACTGGGGTCCCAAACAAGGGCCATCACGTTGCACTAGGTCTCCAACCCTCTTTTACTATTCGATTTTACAGATGCTCTTGCTAAGTCACTAAATTGTTCAAGCTAGACTGGAACTCATGATCTTCCTGCCTCAGCCTCCCAGAGTGCTGAGATTATAGGTCTGTGCCACCTGCCCCCCTTTATTTTTAACTTCACTCTACTATTACAAGCTCCCGAAACAGGCATGTATGTGAAAGCACGCTGTGTGTGCCTGCTGCGCACAGGCAGACAGACAGGGTCAGAGAGCACCTCATCCCTGCTCGCCAACCCTGCCCTTCTGCTCCCCCCAAAGATGACTCAAGAGAAAATGCCCCCACAGGGGCTGGAAGAATGGCCCAGCAGTTAAAGTGCTTGCTTGTAAGCGTTATCCAAGTGCTAGGTACCCGAGTTCGATTCCCCAGCACTACATAAGCTGCGTGTGGTGGTGCATGCTTGTAATCCCAGCACTTGGGAGGCTGAGGCAGGAGGACTGCTATGAGTTCAAGGCTATCCTGGGCTCCTGGGCTCCATGGTGAGTACATAACCAGCCTGGACTACAGAGTGAGACCCTGTCTGGAAAGAAAGACAGAAAGAAAGGAAGGAAGGAAGGAGCGAGCCTCCACCTGGTCAAAATAGGTGGCGCCAATTTTTTTTTTAACTAAAATCATGCAAACTTGTTACTACACGTAGGATTCCCAAGGTTCGCTGAGAGCACCAATTCTTATTTTAAAGACGGCCTTAACACTGTAGTTTTGATACTCCTGGAGCTTCAGCCTCCTCAGCCGCACAACGAGGGCATCTGTGTAAGAGCTCCAGGTTCTCAACCAGCCTTCAGCTACGGCGCCAGCGGTGCACGACAAAGGACAGTCTCTTCACTGACATAGCTGTGGGAACTGAACACACACACGCAAACGAAAAGGGAAAAAGTGCACAAGGAAAGAAAGTAAATCCTCATCTTACAAAATCCCACTCAAAGTGGATTAAAGACTTAAATATGAGGGCTGGGGCTTAGATCAGTGGTTAAAGTGCTGGCCTAGCATGCACAGAGCCCTGGGTTTGATTCCCCAATGACACAGAAAGATTAGTTAGTTTGGTGGCATATACAGGAGGCTGAGGCAGGAGGATTGCTGTGAGTTTGAAGGCAGCCTGGACTATACTGTGAACTCAGCACCAGTCTGAACAATATACAGTGAAACTCTGATTCAAAAAAAAATTAAAGACGAGGCCCGTATATAGTTCCCCTTCCACTATCACGTCACACTTTCTCTTTTACAATTCCACAGGAGAGGGAAAATGAAATACTTGTCTTTCTGAATCTAGCTTATTTCACTCAACAGAACAATCTCCAGATCTATCCATTTTCCTGAAAGTGACATCATTTCATTCTTCTTTATGACCGAATAATACCCAACTGTGTATGTGCACAACATTTTGTTTTTCATTTTCTTTTTCTTGTGACAGGGTCTCGCTCTGTAGTCCAGGCTGGTTCTGAACTCACTATGGAGCCCAGGCTGGCCTCGAACTCACAGCAATCCTCCTGCTTCAGCCTCAAAAGTGCTGGGATTATAGGCATGTGCCACCGAGCCCAGTTTATGTGGCGTGGAGAATCAACCTAGGGCCTTACCACTGTGATACTCCTCCAGCCCCTACATTTTCTTATCTGTTCATCTGCTGCTGGGCACCTGAGCGGTGAGCTATGCCCAGTGCACTTGGATGGGGAGGTGTCCCTGCAGTATGCTGACTTGAAATCCTTCGGGCATCCCCTGAGGAGTAGGCACCACTGGGTCATATGGCAGTTCCAGTTTTGGTTGCTGAGGGCCTTCCACACCAGTCTCCACAGGGGTCTCACCAGCAGCACAGAAGGGCTCCTCCCTACCCCCCCCCCCCCCCCCCCCCCCCCCCCCCCCCCCCCCCCCCCCCCCCCCCGACCTCCTCAGCAGCACTTTTTTCCTTGATAAGAGCCATTCTGACCAGGGTGAGATGGATTCTCGGTGCAGTTTTAATGTGCGTTTCTCTGAAGGCTAAATCTGTGAAACCTTTTCATTTATTTGTTGGCCACCAAACTTTTTTCGAGAAATGCTTGTTCCGTGCATTAGTCCATTTATTGACTGGGCTATTATTTTGGCGTTATGTGTTTTTTAAGTCATTTATATATCCTGAATAATCCTCTGTTGGAAGAGGAGCTGGCAAGATTTTCTCCCATACTGGAGGCTGTCAATTCATTCTGGTTTCCTTTGCTGTGCAGAAACTTTCTAACATGCTGTGATTCCATTTGCTGATTCTTGGTGATATTTCCAGGGCCACCCAACTGCTGTGGAAGGCTCTGCCTGGGTCTATGGTGGTTCTGGGTCCTTTCCCGATGCAAATAACCCAACTGTGAAAATGGACAAAGAAACTGGATAGATATTTTCCATAGAAGAGACACAAATGGCCAAGACATATATGAAAAGATGTTCAACATTAACCACTGGGGAAATGCACAGCAAAACCACAGCAAGCCCTCACCTCACACACGGCAGCTGACACATGAGGCCCAACCATCTGCAACGGTGTGCATAAGCCTAGACCAGGGGTCACCAACCCATTCATGGGCTGTCCATGGCGTCAGGGACAAGGCAGCTAGACACATGAGTGATGAGCAGATGAGTGGCAAGAAGTCCCGCCTCTTGCCAGCACACTCCTATCAGGTTCTAATGTTGCTGCTGATTGACATAAGGTGGAGCTTTGCTCCCTGCCTGCCTCCTGCATTGCCCACAGTTTCAAAGGTATCTTCCAGGGCTGGAAGAATGGCACAGTGATTTAAGTGCTTGCCTTGTATGAACAAGACCCTCAGCTCAGTTCCCCAACACCACATAAAACTGGGCATGGTAGCGCATGCCTGTAATCCCATCACTCTGGAGGCTGAGGCGGGTGGATCGTCCTGAGTTCAAGGCCAGCCTAGGCTATACCAGGAAATTCAGGACCAGCCTAGACTACAGAGTGAAACCCTGTCTCTAAAAAAGAGAAAGAGAGGGGAAAAAAAAGAACTATCTTCCAAAAGGGACTGGAGGAACAGCACACAGGTTAGAGCACTTGCCTAGCAAGAGCATGACCCAAAGTTCGACTTCTCAACACCACATAAAGCAGAAGTGGTAGCTCATACCTATGATCTCAGTACTCAGGAGGCTGAGGCAGGAGGACTGCCACATCTTCAAGACCAGCCTTGGTGACACAGTGAAACTTTACCTCAAAAAAAAAATAAAAATAAAAATAAAAATAAAAAAAGCTATCCTTAAAAATTCCCCTTCACCTCTGTCCTGGGGAGAATGTTCTTCAGCTAACCCAGTCCTTGGTGCAAGAATGGATGGGGACCACTGCCCTATAGGACATCAAGCTAAACGAAAGAAGAAGCCGGGCACAGAGACAAAGGCTGCCTGAGCTGACAGAGCAGCAGGGGTCACAGAGCAGGATGGGAGGAAGTCGGAGAGACTGTCCAAGGTGCAAACTGGCTGCAACGACACATCAAGTTCTGAGGAGTGTGCACCTGGTGACCACAGCATGAGTAGCCATGTGTTTTACACGTGAAATTCACTAAGACATTTGTGTGTTATTACCATAAAAAATAAAGGTAACTGTATGAAGTGACAAGTATATTATTTGAGTGTGCTAATTACATCACCACATACACACATATCAAGACATCATACTGTATACCTTGAAGATACATAATTGTTGTCAATTACACCTAAGTAAAGCCGAAGAAGAGCTCAAAAGTTAGAGCGAGGGTAGAGTGAGTGTCCCTCACACTGTGCAGCCCACGTCAGGCACACACCAGGACAGCAGCAGTAGGAGGCTTTTTAGTACCCACGTCTCCAGCCCAGAGACAAGGAAACAGCTCCAAACAGTGACATCTAATACCCAGTAAGAAGGAAAAAACTAGCAAATCTGTTAAGATGTGTACCAAATGATTCAAAAATTCAAACTGGGTGCAGCCTAGAAGCAATCACTAGCTCTCAGGATCTCAAAAGAAATGGTCCACGCTACAGTAAGAGTTAGTATGTGGTTTAACAGCACTTCGTACAGCTCAGTCATGTACAAAAAGAACGTGCAGCAGAGATGCGTGCTATTCTCCCACTGCCATTCCTCCTCCGCCACGGGACACGGCCTTCCAAGCACAGCACACCGTCGCAGCCTCCCTTGAAGACACCTGACGGGATGACACTTCTGTCAGGGAGGTGGGAGCAGAGAGGCTCTGTTTGTACCTCTCAGGCAGGGCCTTACAGAGGACCAAGTGCCAGGCCCAGGGGCACACAATTGTCATCCCAGCACTCTGGGAGGCTGAAGCAGGAGGATCACAAGTTTGAGTCCAGTCTGGGCAACCTAGCACTTAGGAACTGTGACAGCTTGTTTCAAAATTTAAAAAAAAGAGGGCCACTGTAATGGCATGGCACATCAGTTAAAGCACTTGCCTTGCAAGCACAAGACTCCATCTCACCCTGGTCAGAATGGCCACCATCAAGGAAAAAGTTCAATTTGTTAGCACCACATAAAGTTAGGCGTGGTGGCACATGCCTGTAATCCTAGCACTTGGGAGGCTGAGGCAGGCAGATTGTCCTGAATTCGAGGCCAGTCTGGGCTATACACAGTCCAGGCTGGTTCTGAGATCAGAACCAGCCTGGATGACAGAGCAAGACCCTGTCTCAAAAAAGAAGTAATGAACATTAATGACAATACATGTATTTCTGGCCAGTAGCTTATCAACGTCATATACATCCTTTTTTCTTATAAAATAACTCCATCATGCATGTTGTGGTTTGGATCTGGTGTGTCCCCAAAAAGCTTCATGTACCTCTGGGTGCTGTGTTTTGTTGGGAGGTAGGGCCTGGCTGGAAGGGGCTACACAATGAATTCAGAACCAGCCTGGGCTACAGAGTGAGACCCTGTCTCGAGGAAAAAAAAAAAAAAAAGAGGCTAAGGATATGGCTCCATGTGAAGGCCCTGGACTCAATCCCCGGTACCCAAAAAACAAAAAAGTAAAAGGACCAATTGCTCTCATCCCTCTGGCCTGCAGGTCTGCAGGATGACAGGGTAGAGATTCTGTTTTTGCCTCAGACATGGAAGCCACACATCAGGGATTACACAGCCTCCCTCGGAGCCCTGGGCCACTTTACCTCTAGACAGTTAAACATATCAGCAATAAATACCTTCCGCCTTTAAGCTGCATGTAGGTTACAGCAATCACTCCTACATTACACTCAGCCTGAGGGTCCACCCACATTGCGGCCTCTTCAAACTCAGTTTTACCTGTCTGAACCCTGATAACCAACCAAGTATTAATGGCACGTTGAGACAAGTGGGGAAACTTTCATACGACTGCTCTTAAACATCATGAAGGCATTACAATTAATCCTGAAGTCTGGTCATGTACTATGATAATAATGGAATAGCACGTTCTTACTGGAAGATGCGTGCTGAAGTATTTAAAGGAAAATGACGCAAAGTCCATAATTTACTCTCTAATAGTTCATCAAAAAAAAGTAGGGAGTGAAGTATGTGTTGTTACAGCTGTTGATGGTAGCTGTGAAAATATGGGTACTCATGTTCCTTATCCTGTATGTCTTCTCACAGTGTGCAAATACAAACATTTTGTACATGACACACATATGTAATCACCTTGAGCTATGGGACAGGATATTATAATGAACAAAATATATTTTTCCTGGTACTGAGAGCCAAGCCCAGGGCATATCATTCTGAGCTACGTGCCCAGCCCTGTTTTTTAGTTTTAATGTTGGAGACACAGTCTCACTAAGTGTCCCAGGCTAGGCTCCAACTTGTGATCCTCCAGCCTTGCCTATCAGAATGCTGAGGTTACAGCCTGAACCACCAGGTCCAGCTACAAAATATATTCTTGATATTCATGTTATTAAAGGCTGTGAGGTCAGAGCATGTGGACCTCCAAGCAGAAGGATAAATGAAATGTGTGTGTCTGCTTCATATGTGGTGCCACTGAGCCAGCTCATCACTGGCTTCTTCTCTCAAAGACCCTGAAGAAGCTGTCCTCAGTATGTGACCACCAGGCCAGCAGCATCAACGTCAGCATCACCCAGGAGCTTCTTGGCAAATTCAGGACCTCCGTCTATACCAACTCAACCAGAAACTCTGATGGAGGGTGAGTAGTTCACATTTTAACAAGCTACAAAGACTCTTCAGATGAATACTCAAGTTTCAGAGTCACTGCCTTTAACATGACAGGAAACTATACGAGGACTTGCAAAAATCTTGAACCCTAAAGGGACTTAGCCCACGTGGCCCACATGACCTTGGTACAAAAGATCTTATTTCCTAAACTCCGGTAACACGAGGGAGAGTGTTCACACCCTGCAAAGTACAAGTGGGCTGCCATTAGGGTCAGACAACTGGCTCCTTATCTGCAAGGTAGCAAAATGATAGGTTTGGATCTGAAATGTCCCCCAGAAGCCTGCTGTTTGGAAAATGATTCAATTATGTGAGTCAATCTATTGGTTTCCTGTGCTCTTAGGAGGTGGGACCTGGTCAGAGGGGCAGATCACTGGGACATGACCTGCTGGAAGTGTATGTGCTAGCTCTACCCTTCCTTGCTCTCTCAGCCTTCACAAGAAAAACAAAATCCTTTCATTTCTCCTTTCCGTGGTCTGATGAGCCCTAGATGGCTCCCCCAATTATCCCTGATCCTCTCTTCCCAGGGTAGGCCATGAATTTGGTGACAATGCCTGCATCAGGCTTAGCGGTGGGTCCTAACTGAGGTGCTCAACCAGCATCCCACTAGTCACAGCAGCTAGCACAGGGATGGGTATAATTTTCAGAAATGAGAGGAAACTGACACCCTAATGAAACAGGAACTAGGGGGAAAGTTCCTATTTCCTGGAGAGGAACAGCCAACAAGATCAGTACAACAGAGGCCACTGGCATTTTCTATGAGACAGTCAGAGTCAGGAAAGGCCCTGTGAGAGCCCAACACCAGCCTGCCCTGGAGCCAAACCTATGACCATGTTCTGTAGGCAGTGAGTTCCTATGCATGCTGAAGCCACATCGGGTTGGGTCTCTGTCCCTGAGTCACGTGAACCAACTTAGTTTTCCTGAGAGACATCACAAGTGGAGGATCATGTTTCCTGGAAGTCTCTATTTCCATCCCCATCACCTCTGGCTTGACCCCACCGAGCCTGTCCCGACTACCACCTTAGGACAAATTACCCACTGAAGTGACCTGGCTTGACGCTATCATTAGCCCCAGACTGAACCCAAAGGCAGGAACTCTCTTACTCATTCCTGTAAATCCAGGAGCTATTAAATGCCTGGCACGCGCAGACACATTAGCAAATGTCTGCTGAGCTGCTTCCCGCAGGAGGCAGAGCCACTTACTCATGCACAGTTCAGACTGGCTGGATGTTAATCCATGAATGTCTCACATGCATCTGAAGTGAGGAAGAAAACACTTTATTCATTAGGATCTTGGCTACTGATAATTAGAAAATTGTAGGGATTGATCCAAATATTACTCAAAAATGAATACATAAATCCTTCTAGCACTGTTCTGGAAGCCACCATGGAATGCACACCAAGGGCTGCACTTTGGACAAACAATAAGAAAGTCCCATCCAGAAAAGCCTTGGGAGGTGCGGGGGTCTGACACCACAGCGCAATGGGAAGCCTTACAGGAGTGAAGGATTCCAACAGCGTTCCCACGGCGCAGCTGGGTGCCGCAGTCACGGTCCATACCACACATGCTTGAGACATTAGAAGCGGTAAGGCGTGCAGAAAAACAGCTGGATCGTGGGTCACTGCACCACTGACTGAGCTGAACAAGCCTATGAATTACACTCTTGAAACCCCAAAAGTTGGGCAAGTAGACCATTCTCCCCACAAGAAGGCTAAAATTCACAAGGCTCTAATATTTCCTCTACTGTTAAGTAGACAGTGACCCAGACCCGGCAGCATGGCAAGGAATCCCAACCCTTCCGCAGTCGGAGGCTGGCATGCTGCAAGCTCAAGCCCAGCCTGCACAACTTAGTGACTTAGAGAGACCCTGTCTCAAAATCAAAATCAACAACAGGCTTGGATGTAGCTCAGTGTGAAGGCCCTAGGTTCCATCCCCAGGAGCACAAAAAGATGAGTAGAGATAGTTAGGGTCAAGATCTCAACCACATCGCAATGGTTATTTCATTTAGCCTGAAAACAAGAGAACAGTAACTTTGTGATACGGCATTTCTAAGACCCAGGGACAAACAGGGAAAGAACTGGTCACAGCCACTTGGAAAGGGTTTGAAAATCGGCACTTTGGGGCTAGAGGAATGGCCCAGCGGTTAAAGAGCTTGCTTAGCAAGTGCTAAGTCAAGTGCTAAGTACCTGAGTTCAACTCCCCAGCACCACATAAGCCTGGCATGGTGGTGCATACCTGTAATCCCAGCACTCGGGAGGCTGAGACAGGAGGACTGCTGTGAGTTTAAGGCCAGCCTGGGCTCCATAGTGAGTTCAGGACCAACCTGGACTACAGAGTGAGACTGTCTCAAAAAAAGAAAGAAAGAAAGAAAAGAAAATTGGCACTTTTGAAAAATTCTGCAGGCAGACAAAATTGGTGCCGCCTACAGAGAGGGAGGGTGGAGCAAGAAGATTCCATCATAGCAGTCCCATGTGGTGAATATTTATTAATCAGTGTCTCTTACTTCTTGGCATTGAGAAGCCACTTGGTCAAAGCTTTCACGTTACCACTAAGCCAGAAGTCAATGGCACAATGAGTGAACTACAGGATCAGCAGTTTTCTCTCCTGGAGTACAGACTATGCGCTAAATGGTGTGAGGGGACAGGGTTCCCATGCCCCATTCTTTCTACCCGGCACAAGCCAAAGTATGTCCCACCATTTGTTCCCATGGCAATGGAGGTTCCACGGAGAGCATCCTGAAGGCCAGGCCCTGCACACTGTCTCTCTCTCTCTTCCAACCATGGCATGGGTGCTGCACGGTGCCTGCCTCCCAGCAGCTGCTTGGGCTCCTAATCTCCCATTGCTCATGCTGAGTGAAACCCCACGTGAGGAGCACAAGCGCAACCGTAGCCTAGCACACACTGCACCAAGCACACCGCTGTCAGAAGTGCCCCGTCCTTCTCCACTGAGTCTCAAAACACACGAAAAACATCTGTCTAGGCATCACAAAGGCAGGCGGGAACCATCAAGAGACATATACATGCGAACAGACGAACCCACGGTCTGTGGGACTTTCCTCTGCATGGCTGCAAAGACAAATTTGCCGTCCTACAGAAATACTGAAAGGCGAACTCATTAATCTTCAATGCGAGCCAAACTCAAAAATGATACAATTTGTTTGCTAGGAGGAAAGACATACATGTCAGGAGTTGATCCCAGCAGCTGCTGCTTTCGCACAACAGGTAGATGGATTTTTCCAGGTTATAACATTGTAAACTTGCCATCAGATGTCATCTTTGTGCCTTTCACTTGAACCATCAGGGAAATGAAACCAGCACCAGGGTTTTCAAATGCATGCTACTAAGCTGGGCACGTTGGCACACGCCTGTAATCCCTGCACTTGGGAAGGTGGGGCAGGAGGGCTGCCATTAGGCCAAGGCCAGCCTGGGCTACAGAGCAAGACCCTATTTCAAAAAACAAACAAACAATCGAACAACAAGAAAATACATGCTATACTGTCTCTCCTTAATAGTTAATAATTGGTAATTAGTTGAACAAAAGACTAGCTAGCTTCTTCCTACGCTTTTGGACATTCTAAAAGTAATCTGTGCCTACCTATTCAATATTAATTAGATTCTAAGTTTAAAACACATGAACAAGTAAAATTTAAAGCCCTACACAAATGAGAAAGTCAACAAATAGAAGACATATGTGGAGCTAAATAACTGTTTTAAACCCAACGCCAGGGAAAAGCTAAGCGAGTTCTCAGCTGCAACTGAAGTGTTACCTCAATAAATAATTCCATGACGCTAAGTACTCTAAGATCAAGCCAATAAAAATGGGGCCTATATACTAACACTTCCCTATAAATCTGTCTCCTAACATTTGAATATGTCATTTTAATGGCAGACTTTAATAGCTTTACAAAGACCATTTCTGTGCATATGTCAAGCTATTTTTCCACAATCTTCCCTGAAACTCTGAATGAGGTTAATAGCATAAAGAGACCATAAATATTCATTAAATTAGCATTGCATGAGATAAAGTCAACAGGAATGCACTGTGAAAGAGTTTAAGTGGAGGTCCTCAATGTTATATTATCACTTGTATTTGCAAAATATTGGGAAAATTACTTTGTGAAATGTGATGATCAAGAAAGGTTAACAAATTCTGCAGGGCTGAGGCACAGCTCCATGGTTAAAGCTTGCCCAGCAAGTACAAGGCCTTTGGTTTGATTCCCCAGCACCACATAAAAATTAGCAGCACAGTGGCACACTCCTGTAACCCCAGTACTCAGAAGGCTGAGGCAGGAAGATTGCTAAGAGTTCAAGACCAGCCTGGGCTACACAGTAAGCTCAAGATCCATCTGAACTACAGAGTAGGACCCTATGTTCAAAAACTATCTATGAATTTTTTTTTTTAATTCCATGAACACTCACTGTGCAGCTCATAGACACGAGGAAAGGAGAACTGCTATTTTCAGAAAGTCTTGCAAATATGCAAGTTAAATATGATAGTATTAAAAGGACAGTGATGTGTTATGATAATATAAAAGGCTGCAGGAGAATGACTCAGTGTCTCTAAGAATCAAGACAGGGGCTGGAGAAATGACTCAGTGGTTAAACTGCTTGCCTAGCAAAGCACTAAGTCAAGCACTAAGTACCCAAGTTCAATTCCCCAGGATCACATAAGCGGGGCATGGTGGTGCACATCTGTAATCCCAGCACTCAGGGGGGTTGAGATAGGAGGACTGCTGTGAGTCCAAGGCCAGCCTGGGCTCCATAGTGAGTTCAGGACCAGCCTGGCCTACAGAGACCCTGTCTCAAAAAAAAAAAAAAAAAAAAAAAAAAAAAGAATGAAGACACCTGGGCCTACTGGCACATGCCTGTAATCTAAGCACTCAGAGGGCTGAGGCAGGAGGATTGCTGTGAGTTCAAGGCCACCCTGGGCTATGAAGTGAGTTCTAGACCAGTCTGGACTACAGAGTGTGCTTCCAAAACAAAAAGGACTCAAGAGAAACTTCTAAACAAAGACAGCATATGGGTCTTGCATCTATAAGAGAGCCCAGGAGATGTGGCTAGAAAACAGCTGGAGGGTGCTGGGAGGAAGGGTAACAGGCAGAGCGATGCACTATGGGTACAGGTGACAGACCCATGGGGCTCATGCCAAAGCCATGGCTCCAAGCCAAATCACTGTACCCAGGTTTCAATTGTGGGAGCTCCATTAGTGTCCTCATGTGTGAAGCAGGGGTCAGCAGGATGGAGACATGGTGCTGCTGGAAGGATTAACTGCCAAGGAACCCAAAGTGCCCGGCATGTGGGGGACATCAGGGGATGGGAATCACTCCACTGCTAGGGGACCCTAGTCTTTATACACCAAATTATATTTTAAAAATTACAAGGGTGAGAGGGAAAAAAAAACCCTGGGAGGAAATAAAGGCAAAAATTTAACTTGAAGAATATGCACACGTATGCACATATGGACATAAATGAACACAGGCACACATTGTTATGGTTTGGAATGTCTTCCAAAAGCCTCATGCATGTGGATGTTGTGAATGAAACCATGGACTGTTAAGAGATGGGGCCTGATCTGAAGGGGTGGTACACTGAGGCTTGACCCAAAAGACCTTCGCCTTGACCCTGGAAGAACGTACACTAGCTCGACCCTTCCTTCCTTGTTCACTTGGCCAGACTACTGCCAAACACACACATCAGCCACATGGTGGTAGCTTCACAGGCATTCAGAATGCAAGAGTTGTGGAATCATGGACATTTCCATGATTTCCAGATTTAAGAAAGCCTTAGAGACCATGCAGTGTGCCCCTACAAGGGCAGTGCATGAATTTGTGAAGAAGTCTAAGGTGCAGTGGCGACCCCAGAAATTTGGAGATGCCAGATATTTGTACTGCCTGATGAGAAAGGCCACAGGCTATGAGCAGAGCCATTGCAAAAGAGAAGCCACAGAGGTGGGGTTGGAGGAACAGCTCAGTGGTTAAAGTGCTTGCCAGCAAGCACTAAGTACCTGAGTTCAATTCCCCAGTACCACATGAGCTGGGCATGGCGGCACATACCTATAATCCCAGCACTCAGGAGGCTGAGGCAGGAGGATTGCCATGAGTCCAAGGCCAGCCTGGGCTACACAGTGAGTTTAAGACCAGCCTGGACTACAGAGCAAGACCCTGTCTCAAAAAGAGGGGGGTGGAAGGGTTGGAGAAATGGCACAGTGGTTAAAGTGCTTGCCTTGTAAGCGCAAGGCCCTGAGTTCAATTCCCCAGTACCACATAAAGCTGGGCATGGTGGCACACACCTGTAATCCTAGCACTCAGGAGACTGAGGCAGGTGGACTGTTCTAAGACGAGGCCAGCCTGAGCTACACCCATGAGATCAGGATCAGCCTGAGCTACAGAGTGATACCCCGGGGAGAGAGAGAGAGAGAGAGAGAGAGAGAGAGAGAGAGAGAGAGAGAGAGAGAGAGAGAGAGACGCCATGGAGGTTGCAGCGAGATAAAACATAGGAGGAGCAAGGACATCCAAGTCCTTTGAAAGTCACATCTCACAACAGTTTCTTCCAAGTGCTGGACACATAACTACGAGATTTAACAGACCTAACAGGAGCTCACAACTAAGAGTTTGTCTTGAGTCTCAGAGAAGACTTCGGATTTGGACTTTTTAGCAGTGCTTAATTGCTAAGATCTTAGCAACTCTTAAAGACCAAATACATTGCATAAGGAGGGAGATGGACATCAGTCTTTTGAGGACCAGAGATGGAGTGTATGGTTTGGATCTGAATGTCTCCTAAAAGCTCCAAATATTTGGATGTGGAATGCCTAAGAAACCACGTTTTTAAGAGATGGGGCCTGTTGGAAGGGTGGAACACTGGGGCTTGACCAGGAAGGGGCAGATTACCGAGACATGACCTGGAAGGATGTATGCTAGCTCTATCCTTCCCTGCTAACTTGCTTCCTGTCTGCCATGCCATGAACAATTTCCTCCAGTTGCACCTCTGCAAAGGGATTCCACCATTGCCAGATGCCCAGGAATGAACTGAGACCTGAAACTATGAGCTAAAACAAATCTTTCCTCCCTTAAGTTATAGATGTCAGTACTATGTTCCAGCAATGAATAAGTAACTAAAACACACACAATCGGAAGATCATCTCCTGTTCCAAAGCAAAGAGTTTTTAAGACTTTAGCAACTAAAGAAAATCTTTTAGAACCTAGAGCTATGTGAACTGTAGTCTAAAATGATTTTCTGCCTAAATTTACTTTCCTCCCAACAGCTGTTTCCTTAATGTAAGAACCACTGACATCCCTAAAGGAGAATATTGTGAGTGTGCTGGAGTCCTCTCATGGCCACTCCACCAGAGGGAAAGACACAAAATATGCTGCCTGTGTCTCGGTCTCTGTCTCTGGTGATACTTTCACAGGATGACCCAAGAGTAACATATGAAAGACAAAAACAGATGAAAGACCGCAGAGCCCACGCCCTTAACATTCCTTTCTTCTCCTTCATCCAAAAGAAAAATTCTTCAAGGATGAGTAGAGTGTTGGGGTATAAATTGTTTTAAAAAGTAACTACTTTCAAAATGAGATAAATTTCTCAAGGCACTGACTAATCAAGATAGGAAATCCAAGGAATACTCCCAAAAGTATTAAAAACCACAAAATTTAAAATATCTCCTCAGTTTTTACAAATATTCCTCATCTGCAAATACTCCATATGAAGTAAGAACTCTAAAGGTTTTTTTTTTTACATATTGCTAATCCTTTTAATCTTAAAATAATTAGCACATCAAAAGAAGGAACAAGAAAAACCCATAGTCTACACTGAATTCACTATGACCAGTTAATTAAAGTTGTTATTTTTGTTTTGGGTTTTTTTGTGGGGGCGGGAGGGGGGAGGGGGAATGGAGGGGACAGGATCTTGCTCTATAGCCCAGGCTGGTCCTGAACTCACTATGGAGCCCAGGCGGGTCTTGGGCTCATAGCAATCCTCCTGCCTCAGCCTCCCGAGTGCTAGGATTACAGGTGTGCACCACCACAACCAGCATGTGGTGCTGGAGAATTGAACTCAGGTACTTAGCGCTTGCCTAAGCACTTGGCAAGTACTTTAACCACTAAGCCATTCCTCCAACTCTGAAGTCATTATTTAAAAAACAAAACAAAACAAAAAAACTAAAGCCAGGATATTCTCAACTGAAGTTCAAGTTAATCAAAATTTTTTCAGCTGGAGGAATGGCTCAGCGGTTAAAGTGCTTGGGCAAGCACTAAGCCAAGCGCTAAGTACCCGATTTCGATTCCCCAGCACCACATAAGCTGGGCGTGGTGGCACACGCCTGTAATCCCAGCACTCGGGAGGCTGAGACAGGAGGATTGCCAAGAGTCCAAGGCCAGTCTGGGCTCTGAAGTGAATTCAGGACCAGCCTGGACCACAGAGCGAGACCCTGTCTCAAAAAAAAAAAAAAATTTTTTTTTCAACAAGTAATTCCCACTATATAGGGCTCAATGTATCATTTAACATTGCTTGATCAACTAAATTTCCTGTTTCTTAAGTAGTTAAAACACCTTATTTTATTTTCCTTTGTTTTATTGCGTGTATATGTGTTTGGCATTGGGCATCAAGTCTACTGCCTAGACACTAAGCTACATCCCCAGCCCATTTTTCTTTTTGATTCTGAGACAAGGTTTTGCTGTCATTAAGTTGCCCAGGTCAGATCTGAACTTTTGATCCTCATGCCTCAGCCTCCCAGAGTGCTGAGATAACAGGCCTGCACCACTGGGCCTGTCTAAAGTACTATCTTTTAATAAAAGTCATATGCACAAATATACAAAAAGAATCATCTTCACACATAGATGCAACAATAATATCAATTAGTCCAACACTATTCAAAAGCACTTCAGCATCTGGGGAATTAAGTGCCCACTCACAGCACAGTATCTAGATGACTCCCCAGGTCATCCCCTACGTGACCCTAAGTCTTCTGTGCAATCCAGTCCCACCAACCAAGTACTCCAGGAAAAAGACTTCAGCCCTAAGTGCACTTACACCTCCATGGGTCCCATTCTCATTCCCTGGCTGCCTTCTCCTATCACAGTCTCACAGCATTCTCCTACACAGCCTTAGCCCCAAGGTCCAGCAGCTCTCCCACCTCACGCCCTGAAACATGAGGAACACACATTCTCACAGTTCTTCATCGAGTATTTTGCATCTCTCCCAGCTAGTATTGATGAAATTGTGTGACACATCACCCACTCTCCTTCACTCCAAAAAATTAAACATAGAAATTCTTCACAGTAAGACTAATTTATATTCTTTGTCTAATTCACAAATTAAGCACAGTCCCTTACAAGCTGGTGTTCTTAATTATCTATTCAATTACAGAGACTCTCACAAAAGTAGGAAACCTTGTCAAACTGTAAAACTGGACACTGTGCTGCCAGTGACCACTGAGAATGAAGACGTGAGATAGGCGTCACCACATTTACATGGAAACTGCTTCATGGTCAACATTACAGCTGCTCACTACTCCAAAACTCCCCAAAATATGGTAGAACTCAAAGCATATTTGGAGTTTGGGGCATACATCAGTGATAAAGCATCTGTGTAGTACACACAAGACCTGAGATTCAATCTCCAGGACCACAAAAGAGAAAAGGAAGAAAGGAAAGAGAGAGATCTAATACAAGAAAATATAAGAAATAGAGAAAGGGCATGGGAGAGGATCACATGAGAAAACTATCAACAAGAAGGGAAATCATTAAACATGAAGAATGAGTTGTGAAACTGCAAAGTGGACACCAAAAGGCCTGGGGTGACTTTTAGGCCCATCAGCATTTCATAAAACTCTGAATTAAAAATATACTCAGATTAAACCTCAAAGCACTATCAATTAGTAACTGATACAGTCTAGGTACAGTGTTCTGGGCAACACAAAACAAAGGATTATTCACAGAAGGTAGCATTACCTAGGATAGGTTCTGACCAAGTTTCCTGCCCAGTGTAAACGGGTATACAATATAGGGACAGAGTGAGCAAACAAGGGGAAAAGTGCCACATGTAAATAAAGGTCATCTGAATAACTACTGAGCAGGGATTCTGGATCCAGAAGGCTTGGAATCCTGCCCTCGACACAACCAAGGTAGAAGATCTCAAACCACCTGAGTTCACTCAGTCTACATTCCAACCGCAAAATAAAATTTGTTGCAAACTCTACGCCCTGTGGGGCTGCTATGAAGAATATAAGTTGGAACATGGGAAGTACTCAGCATAGCACCTAAGATACAGTAGGAATGGATGCTATCTTCATTACTTTCTCATTGTTGGGACAGGGTACGCAACATCCACAACCTAAGGCGCAGGAAATTTATTTAGCTCACAATTTTGAAGGTCTCATACAGCCCAGTCATAGGGAGCCAGCAATGGTGGAAGTGCATGGCAGAGGCTGAAGAGCTGCTCAGAGCACAGACGGAAGCCGAGTGAGTGAGGAGCCAGTCAATGTCTGGAGACTGAGGTAAGGCCAGAACTTTCCCTGGAAAAAGATGTAACCATGCTGTCTCTTTTCTTTTACTTAATTCAACTTAGTTCAAACTGCCAGTTGGGCAACCATACCCAGGATGGGTGCTACTCCCTCACTTCCTGGCATATAAGTCAGTAACACACACCTGAAAGCTCTGCCCTGAGCAGCACCCCAATTTCAAAAAATTAACACAATTCCTCCAAGTCATGCCTCAAACATCTACCCACTCCAGCCAAACCCTACCTCCAAAAGCTCACAGCTTGGTATTTATCCCACCACATACAAACATATGAGGCTTTTGGAAGATACTCCAGATCAAAACCATAGCAGAGGCCTTAATCCTAAACTTAACACATCATAAGAAACCAATATCCTTTAGTATCGTACACATAAAGGCTGTAGGAATAGCACAGTACTTAGAGAACTTTGCCTAGCAAGTGCACAGCACCACATAGGTCAGGCTTGGTAGCAAATGCCTATAATCCCAGCACTCAGGATGCTGAGGCAGAAGAACTGCTGTGAGATCAAGGTCAGCTTGGGCTACATAGTTAGTTCAAGACCAGCCTGGACTATAGATCGAGACTCTGTCTCAGAAAAAAAAAAAGACCATCATAGACATTCATAGACATCTGAAAATTGAGTCATTAAGTCTGACTTCCCAGGTATAAAAGGACAAAAAAGATTTTGGAGGAAAGTTATGTCAGAAGGTGACCAGAGGCTGGGAACAGTTAAATCCGACACTTCTTATCTCTTTCTGGTGAAGGAATTGTAGAAAACACTGAGCCCCATGATGCTGGGTTCATGGAGCTGTAACATTTCAGGAGCTACTAGAGAATCTCAGAATATTCTCAACTTTGTAAACTGCTCAATCAGGAATTTAAATTCTTTTTGAAAAGCAAACTATCATCACCAACGTTTTCTAAAAAGGTAATATAATACAAATAAAATATTCTATAAAGTCAGCACTAAGTTCAGCCATTTAACTGTATAAACTATGAAAACTCCTACATTTGTGATTTTTTTCATTATCTTAAAACCACTGAAAAGGTGACCAAGGGAGCAAGGACAGCCCTGGGGACACACCACGCACCAGCAGGGTCTGCTTCTAAACACATGACCCAGAGAAGCACTGCCATAAGGAATTCACAGAGGAAGTGCAAAGTGTGTTTTCCCTCCCCAAAACAAAAGGAAACCCAGTTCCAAAACCTTGGCAGGCCTGGATGAGGAACCTAGTGCTTCCCAGCAGCCCCGACACAGTGAGGCAAAGGCGCCCTCTGCTGACAGGAGGACACCTACCAACCACCTGAGCGGCACTGACTAACCAGCGGCCTCCCAGGATGGAGCAGAAGGAATAGCTGTGACCACTCTTGGCCAAACTGTCCCTGCTTGAAATATCAGAACCTGGAACACTGTTGCACTGAAAACAGGTGTCAGCAGGTGACACTGGTCAGATTCCCTGGTTTCTGATTATACAAGGAAATTAAATAAGGAAGGGTAAAGGAGAAGGCAGATTTTCACAGGTGATGGGAAGCAAAGGTAACACCACGGATGCCCTGTCTCATAGAAGACAATGAAATGAACAGAGCTTCCAGACTCCAAAGGTGGCAAGAACAGCTGATTAGCAAGCAACGGCACCACACTAGCACATTCGAACCTGGCGATGATTCCACAAGCTGGGAAAGTCAACATCTGACTTGACTGTGGAGAAAACTAAGGATCAGGAGAGTCCTGTGGTTTGTTAAAGGACAGACCGCGGCAAGGAGCAAGACTGGACCCCACCACTATATGCCTAACTCCACATGGCTCATCCACCTGAACGCTGCGCACACAGGAATATCACACTACCATAACCTTCCCCTGCTTCCCCCTCCCACCCCAACCCGTGTCTCCCTGCACACCCGCACACACCCTTAGCGCCAGAGGGAACCCAGGGCCTGAAGCTGCAGGGCAGCAAAGGTGCGAGCCCCTCGAAGCAAAGAGAGAAGAGATCATCTGTCCCCACTCACCACCAGCTGCACCCAGTGCCTGATGCCCTTGCTGTCCAAACTGAGCACGCCCTCCCATCCCAACTGCACTTTGTGTAGCACTGGATCTAAATACAAAATTACAAATCTTTCACTTGGACTGAGAAATCTTGATATAGCTGGTTGCTGAAATCTTACCTGCTGACAAAGATAAAATTAAGCAAATTCTGAGTAGAGGAAGACAGTAACAGATGGCATCAAGTCACCCACTAAAATACTGATTATAATATCTGTAGCCCATACATGTAATTCCAGCACTCTGGGAGGCTGAAGCAGGAGGATTACAAGCCTGAGTCCAGACTGAGTAATTCAGTGACCTAGTGAGACCCTATCTCAAAATAAAATGTGAAAAAGGCAGGCACAAAGGGGGTCCTGGGGACGGAGCTCAGTGTGAATGCCCTGGCCTGAACTCACTATGTAACCCAGGCCAGCCTTGGACTCATGGCAATCCTACCTCAGCCTCATGAATCATGCATTGCCACGCCTGCCTTTATGTGGTGCTGGGGAATCGAACTCAGGGCCTTGTGCTTGCAAGGCAAGCACTTTAACCACTGTGCCATTCCTCCAGCCCCTAAAGTAGATTAATATGCTGTCAAAAGGAGGGGATAGTAAATTTCAAAAGCCAAAAAGTCCAAAAAATGTGGAAGTGGAACCCACAAAGGTAAACAAGCCTGTGGGCATTTTCCTAAACCCCACAATGTGAAGCTTCACTCTCCCCATTCTCAAATGACATTGAGAAGTGAGAAAAAAAAAGAGGGGAGATGGCTCTGCATGGGGAACCTCACAGAACCCCACAGTCTCCACCCACTACAGAGCTAAGACCATGCAGGGCTCTGGCTGGATGCAAGGAGAATTCAGACATGGGATTTCCTGTGGGCCTAGAACACAAAACACAGTGTATACCTCAAAGCCCAGAATCAGATAAAGGAGGGAGGAAGAGAGGAAGGAAGGAAGGGAGGGAGGGAGGGAGTGAAGGAGGGAGAGAAAGAAGGAAGGTAGGAAGGAAGGTAGGAAGGTAGGAAGGAAGGTAGGAAGGTAGGAAAGAAGGAAGGAAGGAAGGAAGGAAGGAAGGAAGGAAGGAAGGAAGGAAGGGACGGACAGACGGACCGGCAGGCCTTCCTAAGAACACATCACCTGTAAGCTGATCTTCATGTAGGCCAGCATCTTTTCACTGAATGCTGAGAAAACACAACATGAATTGAGTATACAGTCTTCCTCGGTGGTACGTAGCACCAGGCGCCTGACCACAGGAAGCTCACATCTGAGAGGAGCACAGCAGTCACTCCATGAATAAAGTCTAAAACACTCAAGATCTCAATGTACAAGGAACTGAGGATAACGCGAGCAAGACAGAGCAGGAACAGGAGTGCAGAAACAGAAGTGCGAAGACCTCACGCACCAAGAGCGACGGAGAGTATGAAAACACTTCAATTAACCAGGACTAGAGTGAGACCCTGTCTCAAAAAAAAAAAAAAAAAGCTTGCTTTTCTGTGTTTCGAGAAATAAAAAAGCAGGGTTGGGGCATAGCTCAGTAGTTCAAATCACTTGCTAAATTGTTTGTGTAGTGTGAGGCCCTGAACTCAAAACCCTAGCACCACATAAAGATTAGCTGGGCACGGTGGCACACATCTGTGATCCCAGCTCTTGGAAAGCTCAGACAGGAGGATTCTCATGAGTTGGAGGCCATCCTAGGCTCCATAGTGAGCTCAGGAGCAGCCTGAACTACAGAGAAAGATCCTACCTCAAAATAAAAAAAGAAAAGAAAGACAGGTATGAAAATACGGCAGGATAGTCAAGCACATTTTTGGTTTGTTAAAAAGACCAACGGGAAAAACCTTTATGAAGTAAAAAACGTACTAAAGTTAACAAAGTCTTCTTTGGAGTTCAACAAAGCTCCAAAAGTAGTTTTAATAGAAATTTCTGCCTTCCTAGCAGTGACACATGGAACAGAGAAACAGCGCAGGTTTCATAGACACAGAAAGCACACATGCCATGGAGAGCCCCGAGCTCAGGCTGACACAATCGAGCACGTCTGTCTGGCAGGAACCGCTTTTGTCTTTTTTTCTGTGCGGGTGGGGAGCTGTGCATGTGGCACCGGGCATCGAGCCCCAATGCGTAGCTCACCAGCAGATTCACAGTCTCTCTGCATGTGCCTGGCACAGAAATGGTGAAAAGAAAATGGGGGTGGGAAGGAGAAAAGAGATATAACCAACAATAAAATAACCCATACAGGTACAAGGTAAAATCCCAATGGCAAGATATAAAAAGATACCTAAATGAATAGCTCAACACACTACATCCCCAGATGGAAATAATTAGTATCATACACATCAGTTATGCATCAAAATAACTGACAGGTTTAATAATATGCCAAACAAAATTATAATGTGATTTTTTCCAAAGAATTCAACTTAAAAAAAAAAAAACTTTTTTTGAGAAAGGTTCTCACACTGGTGCCCAGGCTGGTCCTGAGCTCACTTTGTACATAGCCCAACTGGCCTCAAACTCACAGTGATCTTCCTGCTTCAGCCACCCCAGTGCTGGGATCACAGGCTTGCACCACCACATCCAGATAATTATTATGTGGTGCTGGTGCATGGACCCCAGGTCCTGGTGCATGCTAGGAAAGCGCTCTAACCACTAGGTAATGACCCACCTTCAAAAAATTATTTTTTAAAGTATGAGGAAAGTGGAAAACAGCAAGAACAAACGAGAAGTGATTTTTTAAAAAGAGCAATGAACAATGTTCATTGAAATGTTTTTTAAATGAATAATGAAGCAAAACATACTGTATGTTTTAAGTATAGTATCAGCATTCATTATATATAGTATTTATAGATAAAATTAAGGAAAATGAATAGAGTGTAAGAGTAAATTAGGGCTGGAGAAATAGCACAAGCGTTAAAGCACTTGCCTAGCCAAGCACATAGTCCTGAGTTCAATTCCCCAGCATCACATAAAGCTGGGCATGGTGGTGCACACCTGTAATCCCAACACTTGGGAGACCAAGGTAGGAGGACTGGCATGAGTCCAAGGCCAGCCTGGGCTCCATGAGTTCAGGACCAGAGTAAATAATGACTAGGAATTCAGCAAATGAGAAGAGAATAGTTATAAATGGCACATGGACAACTACATACAGATGTGGGACAGAAATAAAATTAAAGCCCTCATGCATACACTCTCTAAAAGTAACTATCAGAAAACAGAAGACGAAAGTATTTTAGACTATAAGAAAGATCTTATGAAAATACCAGATCAGATGACACAGCGAAAATCAAAATATTTAACTGCATAAATTAAAATACATGTATGACTAAGCAAAAAAGCTAAAAAGACAACCCACCGCTTGCAGCTGCATCCCTGCATGGATTGCTTAATCTTGAGACACTTAAATTCTCTCAAGCCAAAAATAAGCATAACAACTTACTCTGAGGTTTAAAGAGATGTTTAGATTAAATCCCTAGCATAGTTTTAGGTAGCAGAACCTCATTAAGTATCTAAGGAATAATTTTTACTGTCATTATAAATTATGAAAATATAACACAATGTCACATTTTACCAGTAGGTGGAGATGTGAAACTCTGTCTCCATAATGGTACTTGGCAATAAAGCAGACACCACACACCACTGACAGAAGAGACACTGACATGAACGCCCCATCTACCTGACACAGACAGGTCAGGGTATCCATCAAAAAGTTTTCGTCCCAATTATCCAGGCCAGAGATTGAGTCTAAAATTTCAGCACTCAACACTTACAGAGATGCCAATACTGGTCATATATTGGGCTGTTGGGAAAGTCAGGACATATTTGGTCTGTTTTTCAAAGGTCATTAAAGAATAAAGATCAATTGATATATTGCACATTTTGTTCAACAGCTTTATGCCATCTCCAGTGAGCTTCATGACTTCTCCTTCATAGATAGGTCTATCTTTACTGGAAAAAACTCAGGTTTGGATCTAGAGCGTCCCCAGTGCTGATGTATAGCCGCCTCCAAATCGAACATCACACCACACAGGAGTGGGGTTGTTTTGTTTTGTTTTTTGAGACAGGGTCTCACTCTATAATCCAGGCTGGTCCCGAACTCACGATGGAATCCATGCTGGCCTTGGACTCACAGCAATCCTCCTGTCTCAGCCTCCCGAGTGCTCGGATTACAGGTGTGCGCCACCTCGCCAGCTTTATGTGGTGCCAGGGAATTGAACTCAGGTGCACTTGCTAAACAAGCGCTTTAACTGCTGAGCCATTCCTCCAGCCCCGACACAAGGAGTTTTGAAGAGAATGAAAGAAGCGAAAATCTGGCTGGGCCAGGTCAGGTGAGTGTGGCAGGTGAGGCAAAACATCCCATCCCACCTCCAGTAATTTTTGACGGGTGACCACACTTTTGTGTGGCCTCACACTGGCATACTAGAGCACAACTCCTTAAAGATTGATGAGCTCTGGATATTTCTGGATGGTGGATTTGTTCAAACTGTCCAACTGTGACAGTACACATTCAAACTGACTGTTTGGTTCCTTGGTAGCAGTTGGAAAAACAGACACCTTTAAAATCTCACCACACTGGGAGCATAGCCTCCTCTGATGAATGTCTGCTTTTGATGGCACTTGAGGCTGGCAAGTCACTGCATCAGTCCCAAGACCACCTTTACACCACAGTGTAAACAAACACACTTCTCATCAAGTTATCAGATGATTCAAAAAATGATCATTTTCCTCACATCTGATGAGCACATCACAGATGTTCATACACATCATCAAATGAACTTCTTGCACTCGTGAGGAACCCAAATGCCAAGCTTGCTTTGTGTCTCAGCTTCTTCAAGTGGCTGTGAGCACTTGACGTTTAGTGTTTCTGCAATCTCTCATGGCGTGTAACGTGGGTTTGACTCGCATCATCAATTTCAGTGGTCCTCTCTGACCCAGGATCAGTCCCTGAGATCCAAATGACCAGCACAGAACTTCATGGACCATCACTGGCACTGACATTCTGGTAGTGTACTGTTGCAGACAACTGTATACAACCTTTTGCAAGCCTGATGTGCATTCTTCCCTGTACAAAGTAAAACAGTAAAACATGGCAAAAATACAGTTTGGTCCTCCATCTTCAACTGGCTATAAAAGCTTCAAAACTCAACCAAATCACTCAATTTTCTTTTTAGAATGAAGCTGGAATTGTCAGCTGTCAAATGACATAGCAATAGTATAGATGTAGATGACTTTTTTTAAGATGGAGTCTCACTCTGTAGCCCAGGGGGGTCCTGAGCTCACTATGTAGCCCAGGATTGGATCCAACTCATGGCGATCCTTTTGTCTCCACCTCTTGAGTACCGGATTACAGGCAGGCACTTAGGTGGGCAACACCACACCTAGCTTCTAGATGCTGGGGAACTGAACTCAGGGCATTGTGCTTGTGACACAAGCCCTTTAACCACTAAGTACTCCTTCAACCCTCAAATAACTCTAGTACTTCCAAAAATGAAATAATATCATTTGTTGCAAAAATGCCTTTGACTTCTCTGACAACCCAATATAATCACTATTTTCTGTTGTTGTTTCTGAGATAGGGTCTTGCACTATATAGTCCAGGCTGATCCTGAACTCACTATGTAGCCCAAGCTGGCCTCCAAGTCACTCAGCAATCCTCCTGACTCAACCTCCTGAAGGCTGGAATTACATGCATGTGCCACCATGCCCAACTAATCTTTATCTGGTGCTAGTGAATCAAACTCAGGGCCCTGCATATTAGGCAAGTGCTCTAACAACTGAACTAAGCCTCTAGCCCTTGCCATTCTTTTATTTTTCCCTGTCATATTTTTAAAGGCAAAATATTAGAAACAATTACACCAATAAGAGCAAACCATAAAATTCTTTCCAGCCGCTTACAATTAAATTAAAATATCACTTCTTGGCCTTTTGGCTAAGGCCAAGTGTAAAATTACATTAGCGTTTACTGATTTGAGGGAATGTTCAGGATTCTATTAAGTGGGAAAAGGACCTTCAAAGAATAATTAAAATATAAGTCAATTTTAATGATAATAAATAAATGCATTAAAATATTCAATGATTGGTTAGCTCTCAGGAAAAAGAATAGAAAATAATTATTTTCCCTCTTAAAGATAAATGCATCCAAATTCTTTACAATGAACATGGTTTTTAAATTAAAACAAAACCAAAGATTTGGCAGGAAGGGCAGATGCAGACCCATCCAACACTTAGAATTCCTGAAGCCCGAGCCAAACAATTTATCTTGGAAGTAAAGGGGTGTCTGTATCTGCAAGCCTGTAATCCCAGCACTCTGGGAGGCTGAGGCAGGAAGATAATAAGTGTGAATCTAGCCTGAGCATTTCACCACACAGTAAGACTCTGTCTCCAAATGAAAAACAAAAAGGACTGGTGTAGCTCAGTGTGAAGACCTTGGGTTCAATTCCCAGTACCACATAAAATTAATCAACCAATCAATTAAAATCAAGACTCACACACATATACATGTCCAAATATGTAAGGTGAGCCTTGTCAAGTAAGTAAATGTTTGAAGACCTTCACCCAAAAGTATGACCAAATATTATCTGATTTGTGTCATTCTTTCTAGAAGTAACTAGGCAGTAAGTGGCCAGCCTTATGCCATGAAGTAAACACTGTCTTCTTACAAGAAAGCTCCCTTGGTTCCCAAGGATAAGGAGCAGGGGGAAGGCAGGAAGAGCACGCACTCGCTGTGCTGGAAGGAGGCTGGTCCTTACGAAGCAGCCCAACATGCAGGTCCAACCACGGCCACTGGAGCCAGCATCCGGCCAGATTCCTGCAGCTCCATCACCACAGGGGGGAAAAGTAACTGACCACCACTTACTGAGAAGTCTACCTAGCAAAGGATACATGAGGAACGCTTGTCAGCTTATTTTAAAGAGCAGAAAGTCAACAGAAGTTTTCCATTACTCAAGTAGGTCTCCAATGAGGTTAATCAAAATGACTGGAAAAGCACATACTAGACAACAGGGCAGTGCAGTGCATGCTGGGAACACCAGCACTCTGGGGCTAGGGCACCATGATTATGAGTCTACATCCAGCCTGGGCTATACAGGGACTTCAACATAAAGAGAAAAGAGAGAATATCTGATGAATGTGGTGACCCAAAGTGAGGCAACCTCACCTTCTTTAACCAAGACTGGTAAACTTCCTGGAATATGCAGACAACTGAACTTATTCTCTACTGTAAGATCAACAAACACAACTGTATGTTAAGTAAAATTAAGTATACATGCCAGGCCAGGCATAGTGCTGCATGCCTGAAATCCCAGCTACTCAGGACAGGAGGGTCACAAGTTTAAGGCCAGCCTAGACAATTTTTCAAGACCTTGTCCCAAAGGGAGTTTTTTTTTTTTTAAAGGACTGGAGTTGTAGCTCAATGTAAAATGTTTGTCTAGCTTGTGCTATTCCCAGAAAGAACAAAGGTAGAAAGAAAAGGAAGGTGTAAATGCTAAACTTACTTTACAGTCACACCAAGAGGACACTCCTAAGTTTCCTGTAAAGCCTGGTTATTAAGGCAGAGTGAGGGCGGGGGATATGGCTCAGTGGTTAAGGTGCTTACCTAGCACATACAAGGCTCTGGGTTCAATCCTCCAGCACCACATAAAAATTAGCCAGGCAGGGCTGGAGGAATAGCACAGCAGTTAGAGCACTTGTCTAACAGGCATAAGGCCTCAAGTTTGATTTCCCAGCACAACACAATCTGGGTGTGGTGGCTTATAGTGCTTATAGTCCCAGAAATCTGGGAGGTTCAAACAGCAGACTTCCTTGAGTTCAAGGCCAGCCTGGGCTACATACTGGGTTCAAGACCAGCCTAGACTATAGAGCAAGAACCTATCTCAAAAAAAAAAAAAAAAAAAAAGCCAGGCATAATGAGTTATGAGGCATGCCTGTAATCTCAGCACTTGGCAGGGTGAGGCAGGAGGACTCAGCAACTCTGAGGCTGCCTCATGTACCTAGGGATACTGTGTACTGTTGGGAGGTGGGTGTTATGTCCAGATTTAGGGGAGCCCCAGATAGCCAGAGAATCAGTCAGGCATGCAAGAACAAGGAGCTTTTATTCGGGCTTAAGCACGGGCTCTCAGATGTCACCAACACTGTGGATCTGTCCGGAGAGCCCTGAACAAAGACTGAGCAGGGTTTTTATGAGGTTCAGGAAGGGGTGGTTACAGGAAATGCAACAAAGGAACATCAT
Source organism: Ctenodactylus gundi (assembly GCA_004027205.1). Classification (NCBI taxonomy): domain Eukaryota; kingdom Metazoa; phylum Chordata; class Mammalia; order Rodentia; family Ctenodactylidae; genus Ctenodactylus; species Ctenodactylus gundi. The sequence goes on from PVKB01001764.1 coordinate 164,418, forward strand.
CAGTTTACAGAGAACCAATTGCAAGCACACAGTTTTTATGATGGCAATGCTGACCACTTAGATGAGGCAGAGTGGCCATAACTTTTGTCATGACCCAATCATGACCTTTAGGAACCTTTTGAATGTGACCAACTGGGCGTGTGGTGCTTTAATGACCTGGGTAGAGTCTAAGGGGGCGTTGAGTGATTGGTTAGCTGGAACTGGGCAACTATCTATAATATTTTGGCTTTGCTCCAGGCCCAAGAACGCCAGATTGGTGTTAACTCTTTCTGACTGGCTGTAACTACATAACCAAATGGCCCAAGGCTATTGTAGCCTTGGGCATTGTGTGGTTTTTGCTACAATTGTTTTACTATTCCGGGAAGCCAAAATTTAGTAACTTTTAGGATAAGTTTGAAGCATGTCATGGAGTCTGTTCAGCCTGGGCTCGTCATTCCCTCTTGACTAGTACCGAAGACCCAGTCATGGGTCTACGTGCTTAGGTCCTTCTTGAGCCAGTGGCTGATATTGCGTCCTAAGGACCATTAATTGGATCAAGCTAATACATTTTTTGACAAAGGCAACTAGGATTTTATATTATCATATACGTTATATACAATGACCAATTATAACCTGATGTGACTTTTAGCGGGCTGTCATGGAGGTAAGGGAGTGTGGGTAGAGGTTAAGTCTCTGTCCTTATTAACAAATTTTAGAGCCATCTTGATAAGCACACAAACAAACCTTTAAGGCAAGGCAGGAAGGCCCACTAGATGAACTTACAGTAAACTGTAAATTTTATAAATTTTAACTTACAGAGTAAACTCTAATTTACACAGCCAACACATAACTTGAATAGCATAATCACCACAAAATGTAATTAGTTTATAATACTGACAGTCTGAGTCTTATCATTTTACAGCTTGGTTACAAAATTTACAAATTACAAAAGCATACCTAATGTTGGATTTTTAGTACACTGTCACATTTTTTAAGTAAATATATAAATCTTTGAATTTTTATCATTGTACAATAGTCAGGTTAGTAATTACGTCTAACATAGCATAACTATACTGCATATAAATAGAAACACAATAATTTTTTTCTTAATAAAGAGGGTTTTTTGGTGAATATTTTTATAGACTTATATGTGATTAACATATTGAAGTACAGTAGCAAAACACCTAGCCCAAAAGAGGCCAGATGTGTTCTGGCTCCTGTTCTGGCCAGAGAGTTGTGGGCCATGTCAAAACTCTAACTGTTGGGTTTAGAGTCCAGGATGTCAGCTACCATATATAATTTGTCTTAAATCTCAGGGAGATGACATAGTCCAGTATTACTGACTATTTTAACTGTTTGTCTAGCATAATTTTAATTTTTAAACCTTTGTTAAACAGAATCTTTTACATTTATTTTTATGAATCTCTCTATAAGATTTTTACTTAGACAGCAGTCCTTGTAGACTAAGAAAAACTGACACACAAGTTTTTAACTTAGGTCTAGTTGAGAGAGTAGTCTGAGAGAGGCCACAAGACTATTTTTTTGGCCAATTGGTTAGGCATGTAGCTACTATAAGAAATTTATGAGTGAAGATCAATTTATTTTACCTATAACTTAAAGGCACAGTAAAATATTGAGTTACAGGAGTACTTAACTCTTCTTAGAATTGTTTTTGACTGGATTGATCATGGTCCTGGACATGAAATTAGGATAGAGAACCAATCTCTGGTGTCAATCATAAAGTTTATCAATTGGCTCCCTATAGTGAAGCTTACACCCAGGAGCCTGCAGAAGTTGAAAAGAGGTGTTAAGGGAATCCAGTAACCCCAGGCTCCATCAGTTGTCCTTTTGAGAGTACGATGTCCTCCTAGCTCTCTGTTCAAGGGGACACTCATAACTCCAGTGGGGACCTTGGCATTCAATGCAGGGTACGGCAGAGGCTTGCTTGCCTCAGGACAATTTTTTTTGAATGTCCCTCCTTGTAGCAAAAGTATCTGGTCACACTGGCAAGCTTGACTTTCCTCTCAGGCTTTTGCTTCCTGAGCCGATTTAAGACTCTTATTCTTGTGGGGTTATGACCAACCCTCTTGGTTTTTTTTAAGACCAAGGTAGCAATTTTAATGAAAGTATCTAGAGACTGTTCTGGGTTACGAAACCACCTTTAGTAAAATGAGCCACTTATATTTTGTAGCTGGGTAAGGGGCTGTCCTATGCTAAGTTCAGTACTTAGAGCTGGTTGTTAGGTTCCCCACCCTTAAGTTTGCTGTTGTAGTTCAACCTTAGCTATTAACCATTGAGGATTTTAGATAATCTGTAGTGTGCCTTTTAAGTATCTCTTTTAGTTTATCTATAAACACACTCACCTTTTGTCAATTTTTTCCTTTTTCTATACCTATTTTTTAATATAACTTGCCTGTTCATTTTTTATAACATTTATCCATCTCTCTGTCTCTATTATTTCTAGCATTACTTTTTTTTTACATTTTTATCTACTTGCTTATTCCTTTTGTAATTTACATTGTATCTCTAGGTAAATCCTTTTCTCAAAGCAAAGAAAACTTAAACATAGGATTTTTACCCAACCTTTAAAAAAAAAACAGGTCTAGTTGCAAAATAACCATACACAATTAAGTGAGCCTGTGGATGGCCAGGCTCCACTGTCAGGCAACTCACATTGGGGCCACACCTGGGTGCAGCAAGGGATTAATTTTTATCATTTAAATTTTCTAGGCTCAAGGAATATAGCACATCATATCAAATTTTAATCTCTACGTTATTTTACTTATATTTGTCTAATTGTAAACCTAGGCTTTAATCCTTGAAGGATGAAGTTTATATTTTGGGGGGAGGAACCAATAGAATGAAGTAAATGTTACAATGTAATCGTCACAATGTTAACAAGACCACAAGTTTCTACAGAGTTAGAAGCTGCCTTAGGCACTGCAATCATGTTATTAGTACATAGTATCTACCCTTGTCCTGGATACATAGTAGGCACTTAATAACATTTAAAATATCCATTCATTAATTATAATTTTTATGTGTTACTTTTAAACTTTCTGCATGTCCTTCAACCTGTAAGTACCTTACAGATATTCAGTTATTTTTATGGTGCATGTTATGCATAAACAACAGCAGAAATCTCAATATCATGAACATATTACCATGAGGTGGCATTTTAAAGGTAAACAAAAAATGCAAATGGCTCTTTTGCCTTTTAAAGCAGTGATAACCAACTGCATTAACAGTAATTATAATTTATTTGTACCAGCAATTTTATCACTACCCAAGATTACGAAAATATAGCAAACTGGCGTAAAACATTTTTATGTATAGAGTACATAAATGTTATCATTTAAGTTACCAGAGTTTCACGATAATTAAACTATTATATCAAGTATCATTACTATTTATTTAATAAAATTAGTCAAATTTTTTAACCAGAAAGATGAAAATTTGACAATACTAAAAATACAATTTTTGTTAAAGAAATTAATTCAACATAAACGTAAACTCATCCAAATTTACCACCTTAAGATAATAACTCTCAGTAATCATAACTGAAAGCAAAATGTCTAATTAAGAATATTTAATTTTAAATATAACATTTAATAAGCAGAGTATGAATGTGACAAAAATATTTTTAAAACTCTTAGTATTTTATAAATTATAGTTTGTACAGTTACCACAAAGCAAGATATCTCATAGTCATACCATCTTCAATATTAACATTATACTTGCAAATATTATGTTTATATTTTTAAGAGCAAGAATTCTTTACCAGAATTAGTATATCAATAAACTAGATTGGCTAAACATCAACTGTGAGAGACTATTTGCTCAAAAAAAGTATTTGTTATTTTGGCCAGACTAGATTAAAATGACCATTTATATTACCCATAAGTCTGTACTCAAAATGAAAATCTGTCTTGCTTATACCTGACAGAACAAACTGTCATATTAGCAAACAATTTACTCTGTCAAAAAGTATGGCTTAAATTTATATACTATAAATTATTTAATAAATGATATCTGCACATTTCATGTTATGTTAGCTGGGCTGTAATAAATCTCTATAAGGTAAAGGTTGAATCTAAAGTCACCTTATAAAGCACTGAAATTTCTAATTTTAGCCATTATCTTAAATTATTATTATTTTTGATATAGAATCATCTGGTAATCATCACTGTTGACACCACGTTAAAAAACATTTTAAGTTTTGACTGTTTTGTCAACAAAGGAGGCAGGAAGCAACAGTTTGTAAACTTCTGGTCAGAAGAGAAAGAAATGTCATATAAGTAATGAAACCAGAATAAATATCAATCTGTGACTACAATAAAACATTTTATACTATCTAAAATTTTAGTTTCTGAATTATAAATTGCAACTCAATAAATAACCCATATAAGCATAAAAGGAAATTCTCACCAAAATTTAAATAAAACTTATTAGCCTCCAATATCCAGCCTAAGATATTGAACAGCGAGCACATTTTATCTAAACATTATTTAAACCATTTTATAAAATGTTACTTATGATTAGCAGTCTTCTGGGCCTTTTTCATTTGAGAGTGGTGTATCTTTTACAGCAGATGGAGTATGGTCCAGTCCAGTGAGTTTCCAGGTCCGGAGGTGAATGGGAATGTATCTAGACCCAGCCTCCAGGGCCGAGTTCTAATTCTGTTTGATGCTTCTGCTGAATTAAAATCTTAATCTGATTTAGTTAGAGGGAACCCCATGCCCATCAGGGCTTGGTTGGTGATGGGGGTCCAGTCTATGCCCAGAACCAATTCTGGGGCTTTCTTTTTAAAGACCGTCTTTGACCCAGCCCAGAGCAGGGAGGTCGAAGCATCCAATGTTGAAGGTCAGCCACTGGTTGCTGTAAAAAAAAAAAAAAAAAAAAAAAAAAAAACCAGAAAGCTTCCCTTTCCTAACTTCCAGTGCTAGTCCTTTAGCTCTCTCTCTCTCCCCAATGTACTTGAGGTGATCTCAGATAAGACTTAATCTGTCCCATTTCGACCATCAGAAAAACAAGGCCCAACACAAACAGGAAGAGAACACAGACTAAGGCAAAAAACGCCAATACACCTGGCCAGCGAAAACAAACCAAAGTGAGGCATGGGCCTTCTTCACACCATACCGCGGGAGCAACCTGCTATGCCTCTGCAAATTTGGCAGGGGAACCTCTTCCCAACTGGCTCCAAACAAATTAGCCAGGGGAACCTCTTCCCCACTGGCCCCAACAGGTACTCCAGAAGTCTCTCGAACCCCACTGCCTGGGGTCCCCCAGTGCGTCCACCTTGAGCTCATGAGGCTTCAAACTTCCAAGGTTAGTACGGGGGACAACAGAGAGAAAGAACACTTACCCAGCCAGCAACGAGCTCCACGTGCTGGGGATCCCTAGAACTTTGGGGCTTCCCGGCTAACACACCAAATGTTATGCCCATACTTCGGGGAGCCCCAGATAACCAGAGAATCAGTCACGCATGCAAGAACAAGGAGCTTTTATTCAGGCTTAAGCTCAGACTCTCAGATGTCACCAACACTGTGGATCTGTCCGGAGAGCCCAGAACAAAGGCTGTGGAAGGTTTTTATGAGGTTAGTGGTGTTAACTCTTTCTGATTGGCTGTAACTACGTAGCCAAATGGCCCAAGGCTATTCTGGCCTTGGGCATTGTGTGGCCTTTGCTACAACTCTTTTACTATTCCAGGAAGCCAAAACTTAGTAAATTTTAGGATAAGTTTGGAGCATGTCATGGAGTCTGTTCAGCCTGGGCTCTTCAGTGGGGCCTGGCTGCAAGGGACGGGTGCTTGGCGCCTGAACCGCAGGGGCGTATGCTGGTTCTGCCCTTCCTCCCAGACTTGTCCTGTTCTGCCATACTGCTCTGAGGAGCTCTGTCCAGGCTCTGGTTCCAGCCCTAGCCCTGACACATCATTCTACCATTTCCAGCCCCGTGAATGGACTGTGACCTTCAGAAGCAGTGAGCTAAAAATGAAACTTTCCCTCCCTAATTTTGGGGGAAGAGTGAGACTCACCAGAGGAAGGAAATGAAAAGGAGAAAGTACTTGTCTTATACTTTTACAAAATACATAAAGGATTACAGACGTGTTAAATGATTTATTTTCAAAAGGCATAAAAAGACACAGAGCGAGATCCCATCTTTTAAAAAAAAAGATTTTAACATCACTTCTTGGTCTTTTGGTTCCTCTCAGCTTAGTATCTGATTTGTCCTCTCTCTGAGGACAACACACAAGACGGATGATTGGAGCTGGGAGATAGAATAGGAGCTACTACTTCCCTTCCACTCGTCAGCACCTCCAGAAATGGTGCACCCAAGAGCAAGAGAAAAAAGACGTCGTAACAGTTCTTCACTGACTTCAAATTTGGGGGAACCAGTTGTACAAAACCAGTAGCTTTCATTTTAAAGAAAAAACAATATTTTTTCTTTGAGGCAGGGGTCTCGCTTGGTAGTCCAGGTTGGTTCTGGACTTTCTACGTACTCCAAGCTGACCTCAACTCACAACAGTCCTCCTGCCACTTAGCCTCTTGAGTGCTGGGATTACAGGCATGTGCTACCATGCCCAGCTAATTTTTTTGTGGTAACAGAGAACTGAACCCTCAGTCTTATGCATGCTAAGCAAGTGCTTTAACCACCACACTATGCCTCAAGCCCAAGGAAAAAAAACTTAAAGGGCTGAGGAGAGAGCTAAGAGGCACACACACACACAAAAGTGCTTTGTCTAATAAAGCCTAAATCAATCCATGAAACACAATGTTTTATTTCCCTCTAAAAGTCCTTATCCTTTAATAACATTTCAAAAAAACAAATTTCTAACAAGTCTAAAAAGAACACTGGCAGGGGCTGGAGGAATGGCTCAGTGGTTAAAGCACTTGCTTAGCAAGCACTAAGTCAAGTACTAAGTACCCAAGTTCAGTTCCCCAGGATCACATAAGCCAGGCATTGTGGCGTATGCATGTAATCCCAGCACCGGGGAGGCTAAGATAGGAGGATTGCTTTGAGTCCAAGGCCAGCCTGGGCTCCATAGTGAGTTCAGGACCAGCCTGGGATGCAGAGCAAGACTGTCTCAAAAAAAAAGAAAAAGAAACCTAGCAAAAAGTTAATAAAACATGAAAAGCCTTTTACTTGGTAAGATAAAATTCACAATATACTATTTGTGATTACAAAAAAGCACTTGCAATCTGGTACCATTGTTCTATGTCTTGAAATCAGCCAAAACTGTAACAGTACATTCTAAGAGAAAACAATAAAAAAAAATAAAGATAATGAATATTGCAGCCTCAACAGTAGCCCAGTGACATCAGGGCCAAGACTCAGATTCACCCCCAAAGAGGACCTCAGCCTTCTTGGTCCCTCCACTCTGTAGCACAACAGGCAGTCTTTGGGAAACCTCTAATTGCTAAATTCTGCTGAAAGTTTAAGTCAATGAACAAATGTTTCTCATTATAAATTCAATATTTGTAACAGAATTATGGGTTTAAGATGGAAAGTCCAAAAAGCATTTCTAAACACACTACTCCTTCAGAGTTACAACTTTCCTTAAATCGCATACCCCCAAACTCAGGTTTTTTTCAATTATACAGCAAGGATTATGGCTTCTACTTAAATCTAGATTTTATTGTTTTTAAAACTAGAAACAGATACACATACACACAGATATATAAACACATATGCATATAAGCACATTACATATAACCATTTAGTGTGTTATAAGTTACACAAACACACACACACACACACACATGCACACACATGATAAAATTATTTTTTGTCTCACAAATGGATACTCACAAATAAACCTCAACTATTTACACAATTTAGACAAAATTAAGTGAAGCAAAAATACTGCTAAGGTCTGCCACCAGTATTATTTATTTTCTCCCATTATTTTTCAAGAATTACAAAACTTTAAAACTTCTGAAATAACTAAATTTGCCTTCATATCTGTTACTTAAAGTAACTGTAGCAATGTGATATAGTTTTAAGTTCACTTATTGTAGCAATTCACTTATTAGGTCTTTGATGTAAGTTTATCCTAAGAAAACTGACTGATGTAAAGATAAACCTGTGAATGTACAAATATGTACCTTCTAGTATTCAGTTAAGGCATTTGAAATTTAACTTTTCTTCTTCTTTTTCATATTTACTAGCCTTTTGAATTACATGGTTGTATTTCTTTTCTGATGTGTACTGGTGGGTAAAGCCAGATTTAAGAATCTCAACAAACATATAGCAAAATATAGGGGGAAAAAAAGAAATTTTGGCAAATAACCCAGTAAAGGGATCAGCTGGACTCAGAGAAGAGGCATCAAGATTTGACCATGGCAGCCCATTCAAGGAACAAGAAGCTGAGCTAAAGATTGGTGAATGAAGTGAAATGATTCAGATGCAGAAGATTAAGTAAGTTAAGTACTGTATAGTCTGACTTGGGAAGCCCAGAATACAGGCCTTCTATTAGAACCACATGATACTATAGCTGGAGTTGGGGGGAAGGGAAGAGGAGGGTGTGGGAGGATAAAAAAATGGGAAAAGATTGTAAAGTTGATATAACATATATGTACATGAAATACTCAAGTTCACTGTAAACAATATGTATTGCATATGTATATTAATAAAAATAGTGGAAGAAAAACTAAATAAGTCTCCTATAACCCACTGGTTCTGACCAAAGGAAGAAAAAAAAACATAATTAGTCCACAAGGTCAGGCACTGTAGTTCACACCTATAATCCCAGTACTCAGGAGGCTGAGGCAGAAAGATTGCTATGTGAACAGCTTTTCCTCCTGCAGGGCGTTTCCCATAGGCTTCCACCATTGTTGGCTGCCTGTGAATGGACTGAGACCTTCTGAAACTGTGAGCTAAAAATAAACCTTTCCTCCTCTAAATTTGTGGATGTCGGGTATTGAGTCACAGCAACCAAAAAGCAACTAAGACAAGTACGTAACCCAGGCAGGCCACAAATACACAGCAACCATCCTGCCTCCGCCTCCCAAGCGATGGGATTGCCCGGCAGAGTGTGTACTTCTAAATTTTTGTGTAACAAACCTTTCCTGAACCTCTCACTAACTAGTCCTAAATATGTTCCTTCTATGATGGGAGTCATCGAACTTACTCAGTGGGCAGGGCAGGCCACCTGCATTCTGTTCCATGACATCCGTCAGCACCATGAAGAAGGGGGCTGGCCCAGGCACAGCTGGTCAGGCTAAGCTTGCGTAGGTAAAGAGAAGGGCTTGGCAGACCCACAAACATGCCACGGGAACCAGGACAGGTGAAGAGGGAACAACACCATGCAGGAGCGATGTGGAGGAAAACAGAACCAAGCCACAGAAGAAAGCCTGCTGGCCCCATTTCACACGGCAGACCAACTGAGGTCCACCTGAGCGACTGGATAGTGTGTGGATCAGAACACAGGAAGGGAAGGGAAACAAAGGAACTAAAACTGAGAAATGAACCTAATACATGGGCTTGAAGAATGTGTGAACCTAACACATGGGCTGGAGGAATGGCTCAGAGGCATGTGCCACCACACCCAGCTGATGTAGCACTAGGGAATCGAAGCCAGGGGCTTGATCTTGCTCAACAAGTCCTTTAACCACTGCCATTCCTCCAGCCCCAAGGTTAATATTTATGTGGTGTTGAGGAATCAAACCTTGGGGCTTACATATGCTAGGCAAGCACTCTAGCCACTGAGCTGCGCCCCCAGCTCAAAAAAAAAATTTTTTTTAATTACAAATTACCAGAGGGCTGTATGAGCAATGAGTCATAGGAGCTCAAATTCACATGCCATAGACAATATGCAAAAAGGACAGATCTGAAATGTCTGCCCCCAAACTCCTGTGCTGACCCTTAACCCCCATCACGGTACCATGAAGAAGGGCCTTAGTGAAGTGATGAGGTCAGAAGGCTCCACCCACCAGGAAGGGGTCAAAGCCCTGTAAGCGACAGAAACAAAGTAAAACAGGCCCTGCACTCTCCACCCCTCGCCTGCCAGGTCGCCTGCCACGTTCCGACTATGAGAGCAGGCCTGTACCACATGATCAACTTGAACTTGAACCTTTTCTTCAACTTTGACTCAGCTACATTCCCAGCACATTTTTTATTTTTGTTTTTGATACAGGGTCTCACTAAAGCTGTCCAGATCGGGCTCCAACTTGTAATCTTCCTGCCTCAATCTCCCAGGGTCGCTAAGATGATAGCCCTGCTCCACCTGGCCTGAAGAGAAGAGGCAGAGCAACCAGGACACAAGGTTGTAGAACACTGCCACCTAGTGGTGGCTCTTTCCGACGCACACACAAAACCTCACCTGTGGGCTTCTCTTACTTTAAATCATGTTATTAGCAGGCGTGACGACACATGCCTTAACCCTAGCGAGCCCAGCCTGGGCAACACAGCAACTTAGTTAGACTGTTTCAAAATAAAAAATGAGTTGGAGATGTAGCTCATTGCAAAGGTTCTGGGTTCATCCTCCAGTATCACAAAGAAAAATATTAAAAGAGTAGTGCAAAATAAATCAGAAGCCGACAGTTAAATATTGTATTTTTAGGTATTTTTTTAAAGGCAGGGTCTTACTCTGTAGCCCAGGATGGTCCTAAACTCACTACTATGGAGCCTAGGCTAGCCTGGGGCTCAAGGCAGTCCCCTTGCCTCATCCTCTAGAGTGCTAGGCTTACAGACGTACATTACCATGCCTAGCTTATGTGATGCTGAGGAGTCAACTCAGGGCCTTGCACTTTCTAGACAAAGTGCTTTAACCACTGTGCCACTCCTCCAGCCTCTTGTATGGTTTCTGAACATGAGAAAACAAAACCAAAGAAAAAGTAAAAGACATGGAATAAAGTAAGAATACGACTGTGTGGACAGGTGAAGGCAGCAAGGTGGACGTGAGGAGTGGGAAGGGAAAGGCAAGTAAAAATCATCAAGATGTGGTATGCAGATTTTCAATTTTTTAATAAAATCTACGCAGTAAAATAAAAAAATTAATTAATTAAAATAGTACCAGATTTTGGCTTTGCTCAGTTACTTTTCTGAATCCTTGAGTATCCATATTTTACTCACATTAATGTTGGGAATATTTTCAAATTAAAAGAACGACCCACTCACATCTAGAAAGGCACAAATTAAATACTCTAGAGACACAGAGCTGAGAAAATGAATTCTTCTTCATTGTGTAGAACGTCTCTTCCCTCTTTGTTCTCCAACTCTATACGATCTACAATTTATACAGTATTCAAGGAAAAAAGCTTTCATGTTAAGAAAAAAATACATATACATACACACACACACACACACACATACAACTTTGGGACTTAATAACTCAACTTTTTTCTTTTTTCTCACTTTATTAATATTTATATGTGATGCACAATGTTTACTTTGAGCTTGACTATTCTATACATGCACACATATATATACATATATATACATATATATATTTGTCACATCAAAATTACAAATTCCTTCCCACCCCTCTTTTGGCCTTCCCGCACCTTCCCATCCCCCGCCCCGACTCTCTTTATCACCCAAATAACTCAACTTCCATACTTTAGCCTAAAGAAATGGCCATGCCCAATGGTGCAGGGCAATCACCCCAGCACTCTGGGTGTCTAAGGAGGAAGATCACAAGTCCAACTCCAGGCTGGACAACTCAATGACTCGGCTAGAACCTGTCTCTAAGCAATAAAAATGGAGGCTGGGGACATAGCTCAGGGTGAAAGCCTGAGTTTGATTTTCAGTACCAAGAAAGAAAGAAGAGAGAAAGAAAGGGAAAAAATGAGAGGGAAAGAAAAGGAAAAGGAAAGGTGGGGGGCAGGGCTCAGTAATTAGAGCACTTTCCTAGGCAGTGCAAGGCCCCAGTCCAATCCCCTAGTACCACATAACAGCTAGGTATGGATGGTGGCATATGCCTGTAATTCTAGCATTTAGGAGGCTGAGGCAGTAGGACTGCTATGAGTTCTAAGCCTGAGCTAATAGTGAGTTCAGAATCAGCATAGACTATAGAAAAAAGATACCGACTCAAAAAAGAAAAAGAGAATTGCAGACAAGAGTTTCTGTACAAAGATGTCTATTTCAATAAACAAAACTTAATAGCCTCATCATAATCCCCTGAATCCACATATCAAAACAGTCAACCTTCTCCTCCACTCAGATCATTTCTAATTCCCCCATGTGACAAACACAGTTGCTCATGTACAGAATGGAGGGGAAGGCAGGAAAAGAACATGGCCATGTCACATGACTTTTCCATGTGTCAGAGCACTCCTAGATAAGCAGTCCCATAAGTTATCTGCAACATCCGTGAGGATTTTCATGGTTATTAGTAGATGATCTGCATATGAGAATCTTTTTTTTTTTTTTTTTTTTGGAGACCAGCTCATGTTCTGTAGTCCAGGCTAGTCTTGGACTCACTATGGAGCCCAGGCTGGCCTGGCTTCAAGCTCACAGCAATCCTTCCATCTAAACCTCCCAAGTGGCGTGCGCCACCACGCCCAGCTCACGTGGTTCTGGGGCATCAACCCTGCGCCTTGAGCTTTCTAGGCAAATGCTTTAACTGTTGAGCTTTTGCTCAGCCCCTATGACTACCTTTTAGATACTCAACTACTACTTACATACTCCAAGGTTCACTCACACTTCCTACTGTATCTACAGAGCTGCACAACCACTGCTATAATGGTAGTTTTTGGTGGTGGTATTAGGCATCAAGCCCAGGGCCTTTGCACTAAGAAATATTCCCAGTCTATCTTTTATTTGATTTTGAGACAAGGTCTCACTAAGTCACTAAGTTGCCCAGCATGGGTCTGAACTTGTAATCCTCCTGCATCAGCCTCCCAGAGTGCTGTGATCACAGGCCTGTACCACTAGACCCAATAAGTGAAATATTTATTTTCATATTACTCCAAAAAATACTTATGAACAGGTTGACCCAAATTTACCTATCCCCTGCCTTTACTTCTATGCCTGAAAAACTGAGTCTACACCAATGGAGGATAATTCAAAAATAAGGTCATTTTCTCACACAAAAAGAAAACTCCAGTATCAGTAACCTCTACACTGCACCAGGTAAATAAACTCAGTGGCTGGAGGAATGGCATAGCAGTTAAAGGACTTGCCTTGCAAGCACAAGCCCCTGGGTTCGATTCCCCAGAACTACATAAACTTGGGTGTGGTGGTGCATGCCTGTAATCCCAGCACTCTGGAGGCTGAGGCAGGAGGATTATCCTGACTCCAAGGCCAGCCTAGGCTACAGAGCAAGACCCAGTCTCAAAAAAATAAGATAAAATAAATTTAAAAATAATAAACTCATAAAAACATGAACCCAGAAAGAGGTAAAATAATGTCAAATTCCTAAACACATGTTTTGCCAATGGCACACATGCACACACATGATCACAGAGTCACATGGAGGTCACAATGACAGGAGCTGGGCTGTCAACCAGAGCCCAATAGTTTGGCTGGTGGATCTGGGTGTCCTGGGCCTAGGTCTGCACTGAAGGCAGCCCCCCTGCCAACAAAAAGAAAAGCAATACCCACCACGGGAGGAAAACAGCCTCATCACTGATGTGATGAATTTCACATCAGTGGGTTCAAATAACTTCAAATTGAAAATAGGTGGAAGGGGGCTGGAGGAATAACACAGAGGTTAGAGCACCTGCCTAGCAAGCACAAGGCCATGAATTCAATTTCCCAGAACCACATAAACTGGGCGTGGTGGGCTATGTCTGTAATCCCAGACACCAAGAAGCTGAGATAGAATGACTGTTGTGCATTTTGAGGCCAGTTTGGATTACATAGTGAGTTGGACTACAAGAGCAAGACCCTGTCTCCAAAACAAAAAGAAAAGAAAAAAGAAAATATGTGGGGGAAGGGGAGTTTTCTTCTTTACTAAGCATGTGCAGACTCCTCTCGTGGGTCATTATTCCCTAAACAATATGTATAACAAAGTTAGGGCTGGTGGTACAGGCCTGTAATCACAGCACTCTGGGAAGCTGAGGCAGGGGGATGACAGGTTCAAGCCCAGCCTGAGCAACTTAGCAACATCATATCTCAAAATGAAAACAAAAAGGCTGGGGATGTAGCTCAGTGCAAAGGCCCTAGGTTGGAACCTCAATCTCACCCAAAAAAAGGAATATGTACAATATATATAATAACTACTTGCATAGCATTTACACTGGTTTAGGTATTACAGGAAACTCAAAATAGTAGAAAAGATGACATGTGTAGATTATATACAAATGCTGCAGCCTCTAAGCTTCAGGTCTGGGTACATGTAGGGTTCTAGGATCAACCCCAAAACCCAAGGGACAACTGTCCAGGGTGGAAATCAACACCTGGTAGAATCTAGAAATGGCAGCTCCAGCTCGAGGTGACCCCTTCCCAGGCAGGAGAATACAACCTGACGAGCAGGAAACAGTCTGTACTCAGTCCCCACTTGTCCCCTCTGGCAGCTGCTCTTGTCCAGAACCACCCAACAGGACACTGAGCAGTGGCTCTGGGGACACCAGGGGGAGAGAAGGCGATGGCAGGCAGAGCATGGCCCAGCAGCCAGGAGAAGCAGCCCCTGTCCCAGGGCACCGGGGTCACCACAGAACACTCAGTCTCAGTCGGCTGACAGAAAGGAAAGTCATCTGGGAATGTGTCTGGAGCCCATCTCAGAAAGCTGGCCGCATGAAAACCAAATATGTCTACCACCTAAGATGCCTCTTTAGTATTCTGATTACGTGAATAAAAAACTTTCAGTGAAACATTTATTTTAATTCCCTCTGAGATTCAAAGCACACAATCCTCCATTTTTATACAAGCAGATATCCCAAATCACTTAACTGTTTCGCTTTTTGGTTTTCTTTTTGAGACAGGGTCTCAGTCCATAGTTGAGACCTGTCCTGAACTCACTGTGTAGCTGAGGCTGACCTCAAGCTCACTGCACTCCTCCTGCCTCAGCCTCCTGACTGCTGGCCTCACAGGCATGCACCACACCACCAGCCAAATCTATCACAGTTACCTTTTACTCCACCAAATGGCCCATACGTCATGTTGCAGGCTGTTCTCTGAATGTTATGTTCATACATCAGCTTGATCTGATACTGGTTTCCGTGATCCACATTACCCAAAGTTCCTAAGGAGGAAAGAAAAAGGATTACTTTGTGTATACTTAAACTGAAAAGATATTAATTTCTTATCTTCTACATCAATTCTTTTTTTTTGAGACAAAGTCTCGCTCTACAGTGAACTCTATATAGCCCAGACTGGTCTGGCCTCTGGCACAAAGCAATCCTCCTGCCTCAGGCTCCGAAGTGCTAGGTTTACAGGAATGTGCCACCACACCTGGCTTATGTGGTATACGGAAATCAAACTCAGGGCCTTGTACTTACTTGCTAGGCAAAGTTCTTTAACTGCTGTGCTGTTTCTCCAACTCCATGGCTAATTTTTAATGTGGTGCTGGGAAATCGAACCCAGGGCTTTGTGCACGCTAGGCAAGTGCTCAAACCACTGAGCTATGACCACAGTCCTCTGCATCAGTGCTGTGTAATTCAATTTTAGCGAAATTTAAAGCAAAGCACTAAAACATTCTGAACAATTAACATACTGACAGCACAAAAAGCCAGCACAGTTTAGAAACATTTAGGACTCTGCTAGATTGCACCATTACATGAAACTCCACACGGGAACATTTTATTAGCTAGTTCTATTAGACATGCCTGAGGAAAGTGTAATTAAGTAACAAGAAAACTAATTTCAGTTCTGAACTCAACTAAGCTAAATTCTTTGCATTTATAAACAATAACAAAGAAATGGCTCAATTGTCAACCAGCAAAATTCCCAACACTTTACAGCAATTCATTTTCCTTTGATTTTCAAAAGACTCAGTCTTCATATATTAGATTCTAACTTTATGAACAGGGGCTGGAGGAATAGCATAGTGGTCAGAGCACTTGCCAGGTAAGCACATGGCCCTGAGTTCAATTCCCCAGCACCACATAAAGCCAGCCAGCATGGTGACAGTAGTCAGGGTAATGGTAACTAATTGTGGGCAAGGCCTCTTCCAGGCTCGGAGGATTCAGAGAATCACTTGCCACTAGGGAGGATGGGGCAGGACAATCTCAAGTTTGAGGCCAACATAGGCAATTTGGCAAGAGCTTGTCTCAAAAACCTAATAAAAATAAAAAGGACTGGAGATATAGCTCAGGGGTAGAGTACTTGCCTAATATGCACAAGGCTCAAGGTTCAATCCCTAATACTGGAAGGAAAAAAAAGTCACTTGCAATTAACCTGCTTACGACGATAAATCAAAGCTTTCGATCCATGCAGTGAAGTCACCTATACCACACCTCCTCCATTTATTCTGGAACATTCCGAAATACTAAATACAGACCAATCACTAGGAGGAGCAACATCTTCCAGCACAAAGCCAATGTGAGTGCACCTCACCGACCTCTGAACCGACCTCTGACAGGAAGAGAGCAGCAAAGAAACAGCCGAGGTGACAAGAGGGCAAGGGAAGAGCAGAGCCACTGGTCCTGCCTGGGCACACCCAAAAGTGTGCTCACTCGTCTTCCACTAGCATGTATGGGATGTGGCCAGATGCCACAGCTTGGTCACCAAGCCCTCCGTACAAAGCTCCCAGACCCTGCCTTGGGGGGAGCCTGGGAATAGACATTGGAG
Source organism: Ctenodactylus gundi (assembly GCA_004027205.1). Taxonomy (NCBI): domain Eukaryota; kingdom Metazoa; phylum Chordata; class Mammalia; order Rodentia; family Ctenodactylidae; genus Ctenodactylus; species Ctenodactylus gundi. The sequence goes on from PVKB01001764.1 coordinate 181,071, forward strand.
CAGCAGCAAATCTAAACGATCACTCAAGTCAGGCCGTGTGGCACAGGCCCACAATCCCGCACTCTGGGAGACTGAGACAGGAGGGTCACAAGTTCCAGCCCAGCCTGTGCAAATTAGTGACTTAGTGAGACCCCATAAGTTAGATTCTGTCTCAAAATACTAATGGGCCAAGGAGGTTGCTCAATACAAAAGCTCTGGCATTAACTCCCAGTACAAAAAGAAAAAAAAAAAAAGGCTACTCAAATTCTCAAATTTAACAAAAATTATAGTCCAGCCCCATGGCACTTAATGACGTAGTAAGATCTGGTCTCTAATCCAAAATAAAAATGGGGGCTGGAGAAATAGTACAGAGGTTAGCTCGTTTGCCCAGCAAGCATAAGGCCCTGAGTTCAATTCCCCAGCACCGCGTAAACTGGTGTGGTGGTACCCTTGTAATCCCAGCACTCAGGAAGCTGAGGCAGGAGGATTGCCACAAGTTGAAGGACAAACTGGGCTACATAGTGAGTTCAGGACAGAGTGGACTACAGAGCAATACCATGTCTCAAAAAAAAGAAAGAAAGAAAGAAAGAGAGAGAGAGAGAGAAAGAAAGAAAGAAAGAAAGAAAGAAAGAAAGAAAGAAAGAAAGAAAGAAAAGAAAAAAAGCAGTAACACAAGCACGCAGACAAGCAGTGGGGGAAGGAGAGACTAGAAGAACGCCTTCAGATACCTGAAGAATAACGAATGACAGGAAAGCATCCACCAAGACCAAAAAAAATCTTCAAATGAACCCCTGTTCTCTCCCAAGTGGACTGTTTGGAATAGTAGTTTTCGTTCTTCAAATTAACAAACTGTAACTTCCCAAAGATATATTTTTTCATACACATCTATCACACACTGTAACAAAAAAAGCAGTATACATACAATAGTAGAAAATAAATTAAAAATTTATAGCATAAGGGCTGGAGGAATGGCTCAGCAGTTAAAACACAGCACCACATAAGCCAGGTGTGGTGGTGCATGCCTGTAATCCTAGCACTCAGGAGGCTAAGGCAGGAGGACAGCCTTGAGTCCAAGGCCAGCCTAAGCTCCATAGTGAGTTCAGGACCAGCCTGGGCTATAGAGTGAGACCCTGCCTCAAAAAATAAAATAAAATTCATAGCATACATAAGAAGGCTCCAGTGTGAAGCACAGCCGAGTTTCTAGCAACATAAGGAGGACTGACAGTTTCTTTATAAGATGCATGAGAGGACTGGTGGCACAAGTCCATAAATCCCAGCAATTAAGGAGGCTGATGAAGGAGGATTACAAGTTCAAATCTAACCCAGGCAACTTTGCAACTTAGGCAAAATCAAAACTACAACTGGGCTAGGGATGTAGCTCAGTGTAAAGGCCCTGAGCTTGATCCCCAGTGCCACTAAAAAAAAAAAAAAAAAAACAAAACAAAAAACAAAAAATCCTGCTGTGTGAGTACAGTGGTACACACTTATGATTCTAGTACTCAGTAGGCTGAGGCAGGAGGGATACCACGAGTTCAAGGCCAATATGGATTACATACTGAGTTGAGGACCAGCCTAGACTACAGAGCAAGACTCTGCCTCAAAAAAAAAAAAAAAAAAAAAAAAAAAAAAAATTGCCCTAGCAACAGTTACACCAAGGTGCTTGGTTAGTCTGTCTCCAGCCTTCTGGACCTGAAGTAATTCTGCCTATGTTCTAGCGTTTTCTGTTTTTCTCTAAGCATTTAGGGTAGCTGTAACTGTTATACAACAAGCAGAGCAATGACACCCAGGAAACATAAGGGAGGAACACACAGGGTACAGTGGGGGGTAGGGGCTGAGGGGACACATCCCAGGGCTTCCCCCCTTCCTTGAGAGTGCGCACAGGCCGTGTGGGATGAACACCAAGGACTGGGGCAGTTGCTGTGCGATCATCAGGCTGTGCTGCAATGTGCTGTCCCCTTCATCCATGTGGCTACTGACCACAGACTGGGCACAGATCCAGCCCTGCCTGTGAGAAGTTCCCTGCAGATGGCATCTCCAACCAGAACACATGCTCCAGAGGGACTGAAGACACACCCTGACCAGCGGTGGGCCAAGGGAAAGCGATCCTTAAAGGACAATTTATATGGACAGAAGTCAGCTCCTGCCACCCCCTTAAGGATCTGGGGTCCCCTTGCAAAGCAGCAGAATCAGTGTAGAAAGCACTAAAAGTTACTGTGCAAGGCACTGGAGGTGACTAGGCAAAAAGCTGCCCTGGCAACTCCGAGGAGTCCAACACTCCAAGCATGCAGCCTGCCGGTCCCAAGTGGACGGCACAGTTCCCTCCTCTGAAACACTGGGACTGGGACATGTCCCTGAGCTCCTTCATCTGAACCGAGAGCCTGCACTAAACCACACACTGTACCACTGAAGCCCCCTGGTCTCCAGTCCTACGAGTTCTCTCTGGAATGGCCGTGTTTGTCTTTGGACATTTTGCCCTCAGCTGCCTTCTCTCTCTCCCTTCACAGTGACCCAGGTCATCTGTGTCCTCAGGCATCTCCTCACCTGCTCCCCGTGAGCACAGCCTTGCTGAGAAGGGCCAACTCAGCATCCGCACGTTGTCCATGTGACATAGTCACAGCAATGCTCCTGGAACATCTTAAGAGCAGTGTCTCCATCTGTGTGTCCACTGACTGCCCGAGACAGCACCAAGTCAGGGTCCTCACACTCCCTGGCCAGATAAGGGCACACAGGATAGAACTCGGCAAGCATGCCCAGGTGCCAACCCATGGGGGGCACCTGTGCTGTGAGCAGGGTGCCAGCCTGCAGGAGTTCACAGCTCAGCTCAGCCATGCCAGCGCTGGCAATGCAGAAGTAGTGGAGACCCCCAGATGAGCCCTCCTGGGCCCCGAGCCACCCTCTGGCCCCCACCCCCGTTGCTGGCCCTGGCCCCAGCCCCAGCCCCAGCCCTGGCCACATTCTCCCTCCTGTTCACTCCACCCTTCCACCTGGTCCACACTCAGAAGTAACTATCCTTACGATAATAACAGTTTGTAATATAAATTCTGCATTTGGAAAAAGAATGTTTCTTACCCGAGACAATGTAGACACAAAGTTTTCTAGAATGCAGCACAGCCAAATGAAGCAGTTCAGTACCTCTGGGAAGTAGAGAACATTTTAAAAGTTTTTAAAGATTCATTTCACATATAACCAAAGAGTTAGAAAATAACTTCATAAAGATCTGAAAACTCCCCAGCACCACATGAACTGGGCATGATGGTGCACGCCTGTAATCCCAGCAATCGGGAGGCTGAGAGGGGGAGGATTGCCCTGAGTCCAAGGCTAGCCTGGGCTCCAGAGTGAGTTCAGGACCAGCCTGGACTACAGAGCAAGATCCTGTCTCACAAAAAAAAAAAAAAAAAAAAAGTGAAAACTATAGGCACTGTGAGTAAAAAAGCAGCTCATTAGATGACACTCTAAACAAAAACGCTAACAACAGACGATTTGAGGATCCCTAGCATTCAGATGATCTCTCCTCAGGCACAGAGGCCTAGGCCTGTAATCCCAGCTGCTCCGGAGGATAAGCCAGAGGATTCTAAGTCCAAGGCCAGCAAAAGAAAAAACTACTCGGCCTCCAGGAACTGCCTTCATCTTGAAGCCAACTAAGCCTCCAAGTGTCAGGTGTGAAGTACGGCCTGGTGGTGCGTACCTGTAATTCCAGCAATCTGGGAGGCTGAGGCAGGAAGACCTAGGCAGCTCAGCAACTTAGTGAGATTCTGTCTCAAAGTAAAAAATAAAGAAGGCCAGGATGCAAGACCGTGTGAAGGCCACAAGTCCGGGCCCTCTCTAATTCTGCAACTCTGGGCAATCACTTAGCCTCCCTGAGCCTACTAAGCAGGATGGTTCAATTAAGTCACATAAAATCATGCTAAAGTACCTTGCAGAGCACAAAACACTACAAGGTGCTAATCAGTACTAGAAAAAAATATCATCACTTCCAGATCTGAAATTTTATGGAAGGTACTCAAAACACTTCAGTCTTAACTGAATCTCTGGCAAAAACAAAATACCACTGTCTCCGGCCCACGTCCAGGGGTTTCCAGAGACGGCCACACGGCACAGGCTAGACATCCTTCCTCCCTGGTTCTCAGGGTCACGGAGCGGACGCTAACTATTAGAAGGTAGAAGCAACTGTGATGAACTGGAGCTACAGCCAGGCAACAGGAGGCGGCAATGGCCTGGTTCTGGGTTCGGGGCCAGATTTCCACATTGTTCAAGAAAAACCAGAAAACAGGAGTTTTATAAGAAACTTCTGGATTGTAGATGTTGGCAGCTTCTTCAAATCTAAATCACGGCAGGTCCACAAGTGCAAGCAGACCTCCAGTTCAAACTCTGTTACAGATTCAGGCTAACTGACAGGGACTGGGTTGGGGTTCTGTCTCTGTACCTCATTAAACATGTGATTACTAAATATGCCAGAGTGATAACACCTCATTTACAAAGTAAGAATTGCATTACAGGGCTGGAGCAATGGCACAGCTGTTAAAGGCTTGCCTGGAAAGGTGGAGGCCCTTAATCATTCCCCAGCAAACATACAAAGCCAGGTGTGGTGATGCATCTCTATAATCCCAGCACTCAAGAAGCTGAGGCAGACGGACTGCCCTGAGTCCAAGGCCAGCCTGGGCTACACCAGTGAGTTCAGGACCAGCCTTGGCTATAGAGCGGATCCCTGTCTCAAAAAAAATAAAAAGTAAATAATTATGCTAGACAACATCTGTAAGATGTTACTGGATACACAAATTTTGTAATTTGCTCCACTACCAGAAAAAACAAATTCGCCCAACTGTACTACAACTGACAATGACTTCAGACACATTTTTATGTTCCTGAATTCAAAACAACTTTTTCATCACACTACAGAAAACAGCATACCCAGGCCTAGAGTCCAGACATGTCACCCCAGAACTCTGGGAGGCTGAGCCAGGCCTGCCAGTTGAAGCCCAGCCTAGGCAACAGAGCAACTAAAGAGAGACTCTGTCTCAAAAACAAAAATTAGGCTAGGGGCATAGCTCAGCTGGTAAGAAGCACAAAGCCCTGGGTTCAATTCCCGGCACCACATAAGCCAGACACATAGGTACACTCTTGTAATGGCAGCACTCAAGTGGCTAAGGTTAGAGGACTGCCAGTGTTCAGGGGCAGCCTGGGTTAGACAGTGAATTCAAGGCCAACTTAAACAACAGAGCAAACTCTATCGCAAAAAGAAAAAAAAGAGGCCTGGAGGAATAGCACAGCAGTTAAAGCACTTCCCTGGCAAGCACAAGGCCCCGATTTTAATTCCCCAGCACCATGTAAGCTGGGCATGGTGGCACATGTCTGTAATCCCAGCGCTCGGGAGGCTGAGGCAGGAGGACTGCGACAAGTCCAAAGCCAGCTTGGGCTCCAGAGTGAGTTCAGGACCAGCCTGGGCTACACAGTGAGAAATTATTTTTCATTTTTTAATCTACATATGGCCCCTTGCTCATTGTTACTACGTTTTTCCCTTCCCACTACCTTACCCTTTCCTTCTCCACAAAGTCCATCTTCTTTCCTTCTATAGGTAAAAATTTAAAAATAAATCTAAGGGCCTGGGGAATATAGTTCAGCAATTAAAAGAGTGCCGCCTAGCAAGCACAAGGCCCCAGGTTCAATACCTCAGCACCACATAAGCCAGGCATCATGGTACACGTATGTAATCTCTGCACTGAGGTAGGAGGACTGCTGTGACTTCCAGGCCAGTCTGGGCTACATAGTGAGTTTAGGAAGCAAGACTCTGTACCTAAATAAATAAATAAACAAACTAATTATTGAATAAATAAATATCAAAAATTAAAAGTGAAGGGTTGGAGGAACAACACAGAGGTCAGAGCAGTTGCCTAAGAAACACAAGGCCTTGAGTTAATTCCCAGCACCACATAAGCCTGGCATGGCTGTACATGCATGCAATCCCAGCATTTGGGAGTCTGAGGCAGGAGAATTGCTATGAGCTAGAGGCTAGCTGAGGCTACATAAGGAACACCCTGGACTACAAAGTGAGATCTTATCTAAAAAAAAAAATTACAATTAAAAATGAGCTGGGGATATAGCTCACTGTGAAGGCCCTGAACTCAATTCCCAGTGCCAAAAAGAAAAAAGAAAGATAGAAAAAAACGCTTTTAAGACAAGAACCCATTTATCACTTTACTTCCTTTTATTTTACATTTATTTATTTATTTTGAAGCAGGGTCTCACTATGCAGTCTAGGCTAGTTCTAAGCTTACTGTGTAGCCCAGACTGACCTTGAACTCACAGCAATTCTCATGCCTCAGCCTCCCGAATGCTAGGATTACAGGCATGTACTACCATGCCCAGCTCACATGGTGCTAGTGAATCGAACTTAGCATTTGCTAGGCAAGCGCTTTACCCACTGAGCTATTCCTCCAGTCCTATCTCTTTACAACCTACGTCCTTGTGTCTCATATGTGCTAGGTTCATGAAAGGCACCTGTTTTGGCTTACAATGGAACTGTCTGAGTTCAGGCTTGGGAGGATAATGGACTGTGACTGCTCTAACCTTATTAATCAATTGAACTACTGAAAGATGCACAATTTGGTGGCATTAATGGTAGATGGCAGGAACTTAGAAAGTGGGGCTGAGCTGAAGAGAGGGTCGTGGCAACAAGACCTTGGGCACCACATAGGGTCTCTGCCCCAGCCTCTCTGGCTCTGCTTCCTGGCCCCCACTGCAACTCTACTCACTACAGGCCAAAAGCCATGGCACAATGGACTGTGGGCTGAAACCTCATAAACATGGCCCCATGAAACCTCTCCTCTTCAAGTGATTCTCAGGTATGTTGCCACAGCCACAGGAAGCTAATTACCACACCCTTAGTCAACCTCTATTCTCTGCTTTGTATGGAGTCCACATAAACCAACCCCGAGAGTGAGAGCGCCCTGTGCCTGCCTGCCACCACGCATAGAGCCCACCTTGCCCTAGCCCACTGCACCACACTGATTCCCACCAGCACATTGTGACCGCCGGGGATTAAGTGCCAGGGAACTTGTCTGGTTTTCAAGGAGTCAGAACTCTCAGTAAAAGGCAGCGGAGGCCAGTAATTACTTTTAGCAAGCAGAGGGGTCAAAATTCACAACAGATGGTATGAAACGGACACAAGAGGCCATGGCAGACTCAAGAGAGAGGTAAAGCAGCGCTGCCCATGTGGTAACCAACTGTCATGAAGCTTTTAAAAGACTAAGAGGGAAGCCAGATGTGGTGGCTCAGCTCTAGGGAGGCTGAGGTGAGAGGATTCTTGAGTTTAAGGCCAGCCTGGTCTTCATAGTGAGTTCGGGACCAGCTTGGACTACAGAGTGAGACCCTGCCTCAAAATATATATAAAAGACTAAAGAGAGCTGAGAGCAGAGCTCAGTGGTTTAAGGTA